>SZWC01004496.1:154587-172786 GCA_023375785.1 Penium margaritaceum | reverse complement strand
AGCTCAGAAGCCTTCAACTCCTGGAAGATGTCAAAGATTTCCAAAATGATGCTGTTGATGATGGAGAGGATGGCCAGCAGCTGTCCAGTTGCCATCTTGCCCAGGTCATGCAGCAATTTGAGAGGGTGTTTCCAGTAGGCATCAGCAGTCTTGTCAGTGCGCATGGATAGTGTGTTGAACTCGACAGTGAGAACAATCTGTACCCAACCTGTACAGTGGTGTGATGCTTGGTGAGAGCATAGGCACCCACTGGATTTTCAAGAGTTTCATGCCCCGTCCCAGCATTGTGGGACCCCATCGCATCTGTAAGATTATCAGGCCTGACAGGGATGAGTGCACGTACAGTGCGGACAGACTCAAACTCAACAGGGACAAAGGGAAGTTCCACAGAGGTGTTAGGCTCATGATAAAACTTCCAAAGTTGCTCCCCTTGTACCCATGCACTGAAGTATACTTCCCCGGATGATAAGGTGAGGTGAGTGGTAAAGTGAGGTGTCACCGTGTCAAAGTCGTGCTAACATTTCAGAGGCGATACGAGGGCATTGGCTGCTACTGAATCGGCCGTGGCTGTTGCTGTACTTGGATGAGACTGGTTGGAGCAAGATGTAGTGGATGCAGAAGCAAGGGTGGTGGCAATGGCAGCAGTGATGCCAGCAGCCGTGGATGCAGCAAGAACAGAGAGGAGGGTGGGTTGTAGACGGTTTAGGACCAGGTCAAAAATCCGGTCGGCAATGACATCTTGATCACCCTGTTTGCATTGTAGCTGCTCTTTGACTGCGCGCTGAGCAGTAAGCGCAACCTGGAGTGTAGCACGCTGATGCTGCAGTTCCTCTTGCACCTCAACATATTGCTCCTTGTCAATTGGCACAATGGCACTGATGTGAATCCGATGCAAGAAAATGGTAAAGTTTCCCCGCGCACTGGCCATGGGAAGAAAGGGAGCGGTGGCTAGATCAGGTCAAGGCTGTGTTGTAAGACAACAGACAGGGACGTAAAAGCATACCCATGAGAAGACAGAGGAGAGGGCAAAGGACAAGGAGGCAAGCTCACCAGGCCTAACAACAAGGAGAAAAAAGAGGAGAACAAGAAACTGCGGTGGAAACTGCAACCACAGCCATAGTAGAGGCCGTGGACAGAAGAAGGAATGCAGCAATAGCAAGGACAACAGTTGAGAGGGTGGAGTCTGCTGCTACTATGGAGAGGAGGACAAGAACATAATGGCTGGTTGTCGATACTGATGGAGCAATCAAAGCCTGTGATGTGGATGCGTGGGTGGAGCTCACTGCATTTGAGAGAGCAGTGTTTGCTACTACTCCTGCTACTGCATGTGTTGCAGCAGAAACCTGTGTAACTATGTTGATGGAAGCAGCAGCAAGGGGACTTCAATGAACTGCAACTGTCTTGTATGAATCAATGGCTCTAACAGCGGCAGTGTTGGCGGGTGTACGGGCACCATGAGCAGTTGCAATAAACGTGGAGGCAACAATGATGTTGGAGACCGGTGTTGCCTTGAAGAAAAGGAGGATACCAGAGGGAGACAACAAAATAGACCCAGAATCAAAGGTAGGTAGCCCGTGAAGCAAAATGGCAACATGAGTGAGACCCACGTGCTTTTGTAGGAGCTCATTGAGCTGCCTGTCCAATGCCTGTGCACTGACTATGGTGACGTATCCTACGGGCAACGGATGAGCTTACAGGGGATTGACAAGGTCGTGGATTCCGTGGAGGCTTTGTGGCTTGCACATTCCATGGTGTCGACAAGTTGTCAGATGCCAACGGGCAGTTTCCTGCGTACTCTGCAGCGTCTGATCCTGATCGTAGTACTCGAAAAAGTTGCAACACTTGCCGGGATGTTAGCCAGGGTCACGGCATTGAACACGCAACCACTGGTCCCACTCAGATTTGGCCTCTAAGCATGCGACCTTGATGTGGTCAAGCTCACAGTTAGCAGTGGGAGACATGGGAATGGACTCTGATTATGGCAGAGAAGCCATAGTGATTGCTTTCAAGCTGCCCTACTGGGCAGTTGTTCGCCAATTGTAAATAAGTGGTTGATTTGGCTGTAGATGTGGCAAGAGGTGCAAATGCACATAGAGATAACAGGTAGTTCTTGCAACCAAAAGGCGGCAGCAACTGAAAGTGCAGGTGCAGACCTGCCAAGTGCTTACAGTGTTTCTGTTGCAAATGGACGTCGGATTAGAGAGTGGCAGCTGCAGCCACAACGTGGCTGTGACTACCACAGTGATAACACAGGTGCAGACCTACTGAGGGTTTAGAGGCACGGCAATTGAGATATGCACGTTGGTGTTGCCGGTGGCAGCTACGGCTATGAGGCGGTGGCGACCGCCACAGTGATGGTGCGGGTGCAGACCCGTAGATTACGCAGAGCACCACTGCTGTTGCAAGCAATTGCTATAGATGCACAGCAAAGTTGCCCTTTGGAGGCTGTTGCCACGAGGAAGCAGAAACTGCCACTGTGATTTTGTGAGTGCAGACGTGCTGGTTGCTTGGAGTGTTGCTGCTGCTGCGGACAATGAGTGCATATGCACGTCAAAGCAATGAGCAACAACGGAGCCACAAGGCAGCACTGATAGTGCAGGCACAGGTTTGCTAAGAGCTTAAAGCGCTGTTTCTACCATTTTAGATGCCATGGCCACTGCAAATGCGGTAGATTTGGCTAGGGTACAAGCAAGCTACGGGGTGCAGCTGCAGCAATGAGGCAAGAGCAACCGTGCTGGTACACATCTACTGTGTGTATAGGGTGCGTATGCTGGTTCTACCATGGCATGAGTGCTTGTAAGACATGAATGATGAGCTACAGCTGTAGCCAAGAGGCGGCTACGATTTTCTATGTACTCGTGTGAGTGAGGACCTCATTGTTTACGCAGAGTGTTGCTGCTTTGTAATGGCTGTTGAACACGGTGGCGATGATAGCCTGTTCCAATATCGTGGGGAGGGGGAGAGTAAGCTTGTGAGGAAGCTTCTGCATCCTACTCTGTTGCCAGTAGGCAGTAGAGGCTTGCTAAAACAGCAGGTTTGGCCAAGCATGAGATCATGAATGCACACAAGGCACTATGGAATGGATCGAACTTGCTTTAGAAATGGCAAGTGTGTAGAAAGAGCAAGTGAGTGCATAATGGAATAGCTAGGTGATGGTAGTCGGTTTACCGGGCCATCCACGTGAGGAGATTGGTGTGGGGCCCAGACACCAACCCGGGATCGTATCGGACTAGTTGACAAATGATCCACAGGCAGTTCCTTACACTCAAGAATAAACCGGACGTGTGGTTCAATAGGACCAGCAACCGGGCATCACCAAAGCAACAATCCTATCTAAGTATGCATGACTAAGATACGGTTAACCACCATGAATCATGTATGTGGGTGCATACTCCCCTATGTTGCTTCATGTTTTCCTAATGATCAACGAAGCAAATTTGTACATACAACGGCAAATGTGCTCTCAGACACATCTTGATTGTGTGTTGTAGGCGGAATTCTTGCACTCAACTGAGACGCTCACAGTGCCAGGATCCATTGGACGTGCCCTGATGCTGCATCCAAGAACTTCACTTCAGATTAGTTGCCTGCATAGATGGTATGTGTGTGTGTGGAGACAGAATCAAGAGGTCAATTGCATGTTTAACACCCCATTGACAACAATCATGGAAATCAAGGAGGGACAGAAATGAGAGGTAGCAATACTCAACTCCCCTGAGTTATGGTTAATTACCCTACTTTTATACAATCAATAACCTATGTGTACTACTCCTCTACAACTGTCACTTTCTAAAATTTTAGTGGTGTATATACACTTGTTACATCACCATTTTCTTAGTGAACAGATGCAGTTTTATTTTTAGGGATGATTTTAATGCATTTAGTTAAAGTCAAAGCAATTTGTTTATGTGTATTGCATAATGCATTTAATTGTTCTATATCTGGCCTATTTGTGTACCAAAAGGTCCTTGGGGTCATATCTATCATACGCAGTATTGGCTCGAAAGATAGCTAGGGTCACAGATGAATAATTGTAAGGCATCGAAACACTTATCGACTTTGCGAGGGCCGTCTCCGCAATTCGCTCAAAGTTGACCTGCCTCCCCCCAAGTCCGACTGTATCAGGAGCGTATTGTGCAGATTTGGAAACATTACACTTGTGTATTTCATGATCTGCCAACCACCCCTCCCCCCCATCATGTTGAGTGTATTGTAAAGTGTATCATAAATTGACAGGAATATGTACACAAGTGTACAAATACACCAGAGTATGAAGACCACCCTCCGCCATATCCACTACCCAATGTTCCCTCCAAATACATTATCAACTTCGGAAAGGGGGGGTGGACGTGGGAGACAACCCTCCCTCTCCCCCAAAAGTCAAAAGTGTATACGGTGAGTGTATCAGTAAGTGAGCTGGTAGATATGGCAAGGAATACACATATGTAGTCTTTTCAAAGCAAGCTATTAGCGATCAAAGACACTTATCGGAATGAACCGACGGTTGTAGGAAATCACACCAGGAATTTAACTTACGAGCATTATGCGCTCTGAGCATTTTGCGATTGACACAACAGCATCCCAATTGGAGGTCCTCCCCCCCCCCGCCCCCCAAAACACCTCGAGTGCATTGGGGTATTGTATGGGTTGGTGTATTGTAAGCCTGTTACTAATTCTACACAAGTGTATGAATACACTAGTGCATTTATTCCACCACACTTCAGATACACCACCCAATACACCGGCCTAATACACTATGACTTCATGGAGGGGGGGACGGGTAGACGACGAGCCCTCCCCACTCCCCCTCAAAAGTGAAAAGCGTATCTGGTCGATGTATTGAAAAGTGTAGCTGGTGGACAACCTAAGAGATACACTTGTGTATACTTAATAAAGTTGAATGCAGCTGATTGGCATCATTGATCAAAGTCATCGGACGGTTCAAGGAGAATCTTTAGATAGAGGATGTACACGCAAACAATCACAAGTGAACCAACCAATCCCCGATCGGAGGTCCGTCCCCCTCTCCGCCAAACTTCACGAGTGTCATGGGGGAGTGAATGGAGAGTGTATTACAAGCCTGCTAAAGAATATACAATTGTGTATCTATACACTCGTGTTTTCATGCGGCACACCGGATACACTGCCCAATGCACCCCCGCAATACACTCTAACCTCGGGCGGGAGGGGAGGGGGGGAGGAGACGAGCTCTTGTTTCAATATCAAAGAATGAATCTGGTTAGTTTATCGGTTTGTATCTCTGGTAGAAAACGGCAACATCACACATCATAATTTATGTGAACAATACTCGAACTGATCTTGATCTTTGATTAGATTTATCCGACAGTTTGCGGAAATTCAATTAGTCAAGTTCCTGAATTATTCGCTACTGAACCTTGCAAAACAAAAAAGACCCTACCCCAATGAGAGGTTCCATCCCCCTCCCCCCCCCCCCCCCGAACTCTCCAAGTGTATTGTGGGAGTGTATTAGGGGGTGTATTGTGTGAAATGCATTCATACATAAGTGTGTAAAATGGGCCAAACTCTTGATACACTCCCCAATACAACTTCACTGTTCATCTGGACCCCGTGGGGGAGAGGGGGTGGGCATGGGAGGAATGCTCGAGTGAGGACAAAGAGAAACATGGCGACCTGTCATTTGAGAGTCGATCACGAGTACAGCACTTCAAGTATCGATGACATTTCAATGTCAGTGACAGAGGTACAAGCATAACATGGAGTGAAAAAAAATAACATAGTAGGTAACAATGTGAATTCATTTACGTTAAATTGAATTTCCACAATTACTGTAGACCATGTGATTTTTGTCAATTTTCAGTTCATGTATTTCTTAGGAAGTTCAGTGAAAGTCGTGTGGTCATGTACATAAAACTAACTGTGAATGTGATGCCAACAAGCAATTTGTAGGAAACATTGTCGATGGTCTAGGCTAGTTTCCTAGAAGGATCTCACCATATGTTGCAGCCTTGTACATTCTTTATTGAGTGTAGAGATTTGGGGTGATTGGGAATAAATGACTCCCCTATGTCTGGATTGCAGCTAGATTTGACTACTTAGGTGTGAGTGAACAAGCAAGTAGAGTAAGGTTTCTTGGGTGATAAGCATACCACGGATTGGAGAAATTCAAGTGCTTAAGCAAAGACACAATTTGAGCAACAAGAATGAAAGACGAGTGAGCAAGAATTAGTAGCCCACGCGAAATGGCCCACATGTGGCCTCAACGCCATGCACGGGATCAAGCCCGAAAACCCGGGTTTTTAATTTGGTGGCGGCTACTCATTCTCTTGGCTGAATAGTCAGGCAACATGATCCCGAGGGATCAGCAATCCCCAAATACCTAAAAAAAACTCACCAACACACAAGAAAAATGTGTCCCACCATCCACGAGCATATCTACCATGTTTTTCTTGTACTCGTGTGTAGCCCCAAGCTAGAGAACTCATCTCAATGTGTCGGCCAACATACACAATGTTTGGCATCAATTATCATCATGTAGTTCAACCTGCCCATTCTCTCGACCATCACAACCAGAGTTTTTTGTGGCCTATGCAGCTTGATATCTTGTACTCTGAGATGTGTGCACCGCCATTTTGTTTCAAACTCTGTGTGCATTGGAACAACAGTTAGTGTCCTGCAGGGTAGTGTGTGTGAGTGAATTCAAGAGATCACTTGCATGGTTTCACAGCCCACACCAGCACTCCCCCATGTCTTACAGGCACACACAACCACATGCAATCGAGAACATGAAAAGAGCCATCAAAAACAGAGCAGACAGGTCATGCACCTTGCTAATGGTCCATCGACACGCAATCCAGCCTACTGACAGATAGGCATGTCAACAACCTGCAAGCAACATAGTAGGACACCACCACAACCGGTTATCATACAAAAGGCAAAAGCTGACACTGAGCTCCAAAATTAACCAATAAGATCACGGTCATGCTATTGCTCAGTGCCTTGGTGAGGAAATTTGCACGTTGCTCACATGTATCGACCAAGACAAGTTCGACATCTCCTGTCATTGTACACTTACTCACGAAATGATGGTACATGTTGGTGTGCTTTTTGCATGTGTGGTACATGCTATCATGCTTGGTAATGGTTTCTGTGCTTACATTGCCATAGCACAGGGTGATGCAGGAAATGGGAACACGCAGATTCTATAGCAATAAGCTCCAAAAAATGCTCTCACATGTAACTTTGTTGAGTGTGACATACTCGGCCTCGCTAGAGCTGTGTACCTCACATGCCTGTTTACCACTCTCCCATTAGACGGTTTTGCCACAGACAAGAAACATATACCCAGATCAATTCTATGCATCAATGTCATGAGTCCAGTCACTCTGTGTGTATCCATAAACAACAACTGATGGATGCCTAAAAAAGAACAATCTAACATGTGCTATGGAGAGAGAGAAAAGCAAATGAAATGAAGTCTTGCCTCAAGATGGCAAGCTCGAGGTTGTTGAGATTTCTTCCTCTTTGCCTAGAATTGTGTGAAGTTGACCGCAAACGCCACATCGGCATGACTGGTCTTCGGAAGGTACATGAGAGAACCAATGACACTTAGGTAACTGGTGACATCCATTGGCTCCCTGAGCAGTAAGACATCCAAGAATTATAGGAGAGGATGACCTACTGTGGTCATGGGAGTAGAAGCGGTGGGATATCTAGTCAGAAGCGCTGAGAATTGATCTTCCAAACTACGAACATATGTAGCCAGCTGAATGTGAAGTATGTGACCTTGGCGATCGCACTCGAGCTCCATGCCAAGGAAGAACTTTGCGGGACCAAGGTTCTTCATCTTGTAGGTCAAATAGAGGAGAAAATTCACCGACTGCATGGTGGAGCAGCTGGGAGAGGTAATGAGCAAGTCATCCACAGAGACCAAGATGACAATAAGATTCTAAGATGGCAGTATGAGAAAGAGGGCTAGGTCAGCGGGTTTACAACGATATCTGCCCCCCTCAAGAGTGGATGTGATCTCCATGTTCCAGCAACAATACGACTATTTCAAACTGTCAAAGGCCTTGCACCAGTGCCGAGTATTTCCTATGCCCTCAGTAAAACTGAGCGCCTGGACCATATAAATCTCCTCGTTGATCAGACATGCAGGAATGTATTGTTCACATCCATCTGCTCCAGTTCCCAGTCATGCTCAGCCTCAAGATTGAGGAGGACATGAGCAGTGTTTTATTGACCAACGATGCAAAGGTCTGATAAAACTGTACTCCAAGGGCATGAGAGAAGTTGTTTGCCATCAGCCGTGCCTTGTAGCAGTCCACTGAGCCATCTGGCTTCAGCTTGCGCTCCTGGACCCAACGAGCTGAGACTGCCTTGCTTCTGTGAGGGGGGTCGACCAATTCAAGATTGTGTTCCTTTTGGGCATCAAGTTACTCTAGCATAGGTTTCTCCCAGAGGGTAGAGTCAGCTGCCTCTCAAGCCTGGTTCACAGTCAAAACCTCAGGGGGAATTGAAGAAAGAATGCTGGCAATAAAGGAACAAGTAATGTACCCCAAAGACAAAGGACAATAGTATTGTGAAACTCCTCCGCAATGAGAGAGTTGCGGAGAGCAGTTTTTGGTTGGAGGAAACTGATGGCAAGGCTAAGGGCATCTAGACTAGTGGGACGTGATGAGGATGTTGACTGTGAGGAATGGGAGCAAGGGATGAGTGGGAGAAAGAAATATGAGGGGAGAGCGTGAAACCTCTCTCCATGAGCTTAAGGCTTAGGATAAGGAGCAACCTCATTTTGATGAGTGAGAGCTGAAGGCAGAGACTCAGAGATGAGAGAAGCATTATTGACGATTCATGTGGAAGAATAGAAGAATAAACAGCTCATCAGGGGACACAGAATCATATGTAGACACTGATGAAGACAAAGGCAAGGACTCAGGACAAGGAGACCTCGGTGACTCTAAGGTGCGTGACAACCCGGAGACGGCTGGAGAAACAAGAGACGTAGAAGTAAACAAAAAATAGACCTAAGAGGGACTGTGCCCTCAAGATCCGAGGCTGATCAAGGAACACCTCTCCCAAGCCGTCAAAGTTAGGCAAGAGAGGGCAAAGGAACCAAACGAGACAAGTCACACAGGAAAACTTCCTCAAAGAAGGGGGCATCACATCACTTGATGACACAAAAATGATAGGAGTCACAGATTCATCAGGCTTTGGACAAAGCCAACGCTTCAAGGAATGGAGAAAGACAGGCATGAGGGGAGAGTTTACCGCCATATGCATCCTTAGGTATCCAAGCAGTATCAACACATCCCCGGATACATGCAACATGGATATCAGCACAACAACCAAACCAAAGGAAATGACATGACAGAGAATGGGTTCGTGTGTAACTTGGTTTCAGACCCACGTCATGTAGGAAATAGCCTTGAATGAGAATTGAGGCTCATAACTAGAAAGAAAGAGAAGAGAAAAGACCCCATCAGCAAGGATACGGTTCCAACGTTCGGATACTCCATTTTGTTAGGGTGTGTAGGAGGCCTTCGCCTCATTACACACATGATGTGCCAAAAGAAAATGTGTAGTGAAACCCATGAACTCACATCCATGGTAAAAAAAAGGATGCAAAGACTGATTCCACAGGCCCGCTCAGCCTGGGAAAGCTATGACTCTTCCAAAGAACATACATAACTTTTATGACGGAGCACATGCACAATAAGCCATAGTGCGACAGAGCATGTATCGACCAAGCCCTCCCACCCTCCCTCCTGGCATCACGAGGAAGGGGTCCCATGAAATCATTGTGAAAATGGTCAGGAGGATGGGTAGTGTAGGACTCAGAGGTGAAGAAAGGAGAGCGGTGCATCTTACCTGGGCACAGTCAAGACAGCTAGTAGGAGAAGGGAGTAGAAAGGTGGACTCATGTAGGATATCGGCCGGTCGACTGCAAAGCAGGCTGTAAACAGCAACGATGTGAATGAGATAGAGCTGGTGGTGGAACATCTCAGCCATCTATATCGTCTGCCATGTACCATGGCAGGGGCTGGGGTGGGCACGAATGATGGCACGCAGAATAGACGGTCACGATGGAGGCCACGCAACATCACAAGACTAGCCAGAAAAAGGGGAACATGGTCGACACCATAGCTAGGGAAGAAGTCAAAGCACTGATCTTTGAGGTTCATGACAGAGAAGAGACTGATCTCAAGGGCAAGAGCGTACAACATGTTTGGCAGAAAAAGCTCCTTCCCAGGACTCAGAAAGCGTACAATGCCAGCACCCTGAACATGTAACAGCAGACCAGAGCCGGTATAAACAAAATGAACAACATCGTCCAGACAAAGGGAGACAAGACAAAGGATGCACAATGAAACATCATGTGGTGAGTGGCATCTGAATGAAGGATCCAGAAGCTAATAGAAAAACTGACAGACTGCAGGATATGGCTGACGATAATGGTGACTGACTACTAATCCTCAATCCACTGCACATCATCAACAGACAACAGACCCTGCACGTACCCACACCCAGACGATGCACCACAAAGAGTACTATCATTCGCGCATGCAAGGGATTCTGAACCATCCCCGACTCCCTCACCTCCCTCATCACAAAGGCAACACTGCTACATAAAGTGCGTGAGGGTATCCTCAAAGTGAAGCTCCTTGTCACAAGATTATGGCATAGTATCCACACCAGAAGACTGCTGATGCCTCCCAAATGGCTGGAACCACAAAGGAGGCATGTATGATCCAGACGGTGGATAAAATTAGGCAAAAGGTTGGAGGCCATCCCCAAGGATAGGAGTCAAGGAGCAGCTGTGGTGGTGTAGACATCTTCTTCTGCAGTAATGGAAGTTTAGCGGCTTGTGGTAAAGGAAGAGGAGCAAGAACAAGGTGATGCTGCCTTGTTCCTCCCAACTGAACAAGCCCAATGAGCACATGTGGCCGAGGCCAGGCAGGCATCCTTAGGGTGGGGCTGAACACTTTCTAGCCAAATTCCCAGATGAGTGACAACTTGTTCACAATTTTAGTTGGATTACAAGTGATAGACTAGGTGGAAGGATCCCTGCCCTTGTCTTCACTACCTCGATCCCAGTCACTCCTGCATCCCCAGATACCCCCCTGATCTTTGAATTCGATTTTGTTTTTTTTCAAGTTGGTCAAATTGGATAAGTTATTTCGTTCAACGAATTTATTGGAACATAAAAACAATTCTTCTTAGAAATGGTCCAATTCTTGGGCCCATTTAGTAAATCTATTCCGAACTTACTATTTGTTGTCCAAGAAAATGAGTGGCGAATCGCGCAAGAAAAGTGGTGTTCAGGTTTCCGCGACAGTGTTAAGGGTGTCAGCAAGCCAGATTTTGGCAGTTTGACCCCACATACAGCCTGCGCGCGACACGTCAGAAGGACGCACAAGAGAAGACCAATGGGAATCCTTTGCGCGGCGTCGAATATTAGGAACAGAGAAAAGGTGAGCAGGACCAGTCGTCGAATTCAAGGATCCATTTTTCCACGAATTCGACGAATAAGGAACACCAAAATAAATCCAAACCCGAAAATCTCGTCTAATTCATGGATCACATAATTAGGAAAAATGAAAACTACGAATTCCATAGATCAGGGGGGTAACTGAGTTGCTGGGAAGGTGGCAGCCAAGGAGGACAAGGAAGATGAAGTCGCAACAGAAGAGGAGGATGAGGTAGGAGAAGGGACGACACGTGTTGCATTGGTCATAGATGCACTGTCCTTTTCTTTTCAAGTGTGTTTCACCAGTTGGTAAATCCCTATAAAGTGAACTCCCACAAGGCTCCCGTACTCGGAGGTGACCGGTTAGCGACAGGCTCAAAGGCCAAGTGCTCAAGATCACTTGCTTCGACTTTGTGAGAGATGTCAGAAAGGTTTCAGATAAGGCCGTTAGAGGACAGCAGAGAGTTTCCCTGGGATAGTTGGTCCGAGGTCGTGCAGAAGGGCAAGGCAATGTGCCCAGTAGGCATTAGCACTCATCAATATGCATATGAAGTGAGTTGAACAGTACGGTGAGGAAACTCAAGAAAGCATGTCCAATGATAGCATTGTGGCACTCCATCAGAGAATAGGCACCGACAGGATTAGCAACTCTGTGACACAATGGGTCTGTGTTGTAGAAACCAATATCATCATCAAGGTTTGCTGCTCGTGATCAGTGCACTAATGGTATGGATAGCTTCAGATGGGACAGGGACAAGGGTTGGGACAATATCATGATAGTACTTTGAGAGCGGTTCACCTGGGGCCGAAGACTTGAACCGCACTTCGTTGCATGCAAAGGTTAGGTCGATGGTAAAAATAGGAGGGGGCTATTGTAAGGTCAAGTTGACAAGACTATGACAATGTAAGAGCTTGGACATTCGCTATGCCAATAGTTCTTGCAACGAGGATGACTTCGGTGCATGAGATTGTTGTGCTAGTGGGTGTAGAAGTGGAATTGGGGCAAGTGAAAAGTGCAACAACAATGGTAGCAGTAATAGAGGTGCTTGCAATAGAAGGGGCTTTTCGCGACTCGAACATGTTAGCAATTTTCTTAGCAACTGAATCATGATCATTCTACATGTACTATAGTCACTCTTCAACATCACATTGTGCAACAAAGTACAGCTTGGTGTTCATCCCGTGCATGCAGGTGGTCAGCTTGAAGATCAGCATAGAGCTCATGTTCAACAGGCATGATGGTAGACAATGCACCCTGCCAAGAGATTTTTTGGCACAGCTTGCCTTGCCCTTGTGGGTATGGAAATTTTTGGATGGAGGTGTAGTAGACGCCTTCTACCTATCAGAAAATCCAGTCCAAGACAAGGATACTCAATAATGTATGTAGCACAAAGACAAGCAGCATGACACAGGATGCATGCAAGGCCTCAGTTAGGTCACCAAGCCTAGATGCTGTGAGAGGAGCGGTGACAAGGCAGATGCGGCTGACTGTGCCAAGACAATGACTATAGACACTAAGGAGATAATCAAACATAGAGCTTGAGTGAAAACTGATGTAATTAATGAAGAGGCAAATGGATACTACTGACATCCAATGGAGACAATGGTAAAAATGCTGAGATCAGAGGAGGCACTGATTGTAGAGGACTTGATAGCAATGGATACAGGCATGATGCTAATAGCAGCTTTGGCTACGAAAGAAGCAATAACGTCTGTTGGAGCTCAATCCTGGGTATCAGCATTGAAGGTTGAAGCTACAAGCGGACCTAAAGAGATGGAAACAATGGTGTAAGCCTCGACTGCTCGGTCCACTGCCATGCTAGCTAGTGCACGTGATGCGCTTGAATTTTTTGCAAATGTTGAGGTAATGGCAATGCTGACTTCAAACACCACTGTCAAGAGGGTGATAGGTTCAAGGAGTTGTGGCGCTAAAGAGGGTGAAGAAGCACGGGGCTCAGATGAAACTGTAGCGATAGGCACTACTAGTGTGATTGCTAGCGTACGCTATGACTTTGCTGTGCCTAAAAGAGGAATGCCTAGCAGTGCCAGAGAGGCTGGTATGAAGGTGTGGATGCTGGAAATGATTCTGAAGCAAGATGAGAGTGCTTACCAGAGTTTGGTTTGGTCGATTCTTTGGCGGTGTTTTGTGCTGGCGATGGTGCATCCTGAAGAGATCATGAGTCGTTCGACACCGTGTCGCACACATGGTCTGCTTCTAGGTCCTTGAATGCATAGTAGTCACTCGGGTTGTACTCCTTACCCAGGATGTGGCCAGGGTTGGACCACCACCACTTTAATTCCAAGTCACACTCTCTCTCTCTCTCTCTCTCTCTCTCTCTCTCTCTCTCTCTCTCTCTCTCTCTCTCTCTCTCTCTCTCTCTCCTCCTTAAATGCCATGAGAACAGCGTCAATCTGAACCTGTCCAGAAACATCCGGGGGTGAAAGGTGATTGGTTCAGATTTTGGTGGCGACGCCAAGTTGACCACCACGAGTGCAGAATCCAAAAGTTGATGCTTGGCAAGAACACCTATGAGAGTAGCAGAGCGTGAGCTGTTGTTGTGAGTGGGTTGCATGGCTGCTAACAAAGGTTGTGCTGGTAGCTAAGAGACAAACAAGAAGGGTGTTGCTTCGGGGAGTGTAGTCACACTACTACAGCTTTTACTGAGCTAAAGCAACAGTTACATAGACAGGTGAAGTCGGTGTGGCGATTGTTGGCTGCTCTATGCAGACACGGTCATGACTATAGTGCCTACTTGTGTTGCGACTGCTGTTGTGATGCAGCTACAGTGGCTGTTGAGGCAATTGCGACAGCTAATGCTGCAGCCTTGCTCCTTGCTAACGCAATTGTGACCATGATGCTCGATTGATGTGTGGCTGTTTCAGGGATGTAGATCTAGAAGCCACTGAGAAAGTTGTGGTAGAACTACGCTACTGCATGCATATGTAGTTCAAGTTGTAGCTCATGCTAATTTGCAATCGTTGTTGTGGTGTTGCTATAACTGTTTCCAAATCAGATGTAGTTATAGCTAGGATGTTGTTCCACCGCTACTGTCACCTGATGTCTTGTAGCCACTACTGTGATGTTGCTTTATGCATTGTCAAAGTGGATGTGGTTGTAGACAGGTAGCCACCCTGCCGCTACTGCTGCCTTCCGACAGCCTCAACCGCAATGCTTCTATGTTATTACTGAAGTAGCATTGTTGCCCATCTTTATTTCTCACCATTAGCTTAGTTGCAGTTCAGCAAGGTTCAGCTACATGACAAGAGGGCAGTGAGGCGAGTGCAAGAAGACAGTGACTGTGCAATTCTGCACTAAGGGAGATCTATGCAGTAGTGCATCAGTATAAGTGATGCTGCATTGTGGCGGATATAGCACTTAGAGTCGCCACAGCGTGGATCTGAGGGTGGATTAGACCACCCACTATGTATATCCTTGCGTCAGTCTCTCACGTACCCGTAAATGAGTTTACTGCTTTGGTATGAGAGAACAAGCACCCAGAGTAAGGTTGCTCGGGTGACAAGCATGTCATGAATTGGAGAATTGTGAGTGTTTAAGCAAACGCACGCTTTGAAAATCAAGAGTGTGAGGTGAGCGATCGAGGAGTTGTGGTTGTCGAGGTGATCCATGCGGGATGATCTTACGTGGAGCCTTGATGCCACCCATGGAATGGAGCCCGTCCATCCAAGATTCTAAGTTGGTGGCAACTGTTTGTGCTTGTGGCTCGATAGATAGGCAACATGGTCCATAGAAATTAAAAAACCACAACTATCTCAAGCAAACTCACAAAAGTGCAAGAAAAATGTGCCACATTGTCCACAAGCGTGTGTAGCGTGCATGTCTACTACTCGTGTGTCTGTCTCAACGTTGTAGTGCCAATCTCGATGTGCCAGCCAACAAACACAATGTGTGGCATCATTGACCATGATGCAATTCAACCTGTCAATTCTCTTGACCATCACAACCAATAATTGTGTGTGGCCCATGTCACTGGTGTTCTTACACTCTGAGATGTGTGTACGGATGAAGCCTCCTGAACTCCATTTGTGTAGAGATAATGGTTAGTTTCTCGCATGTTGCTAAGTGCCTTCATAAGAAAATCAACTCGTTGCTGTCGAGTGTCCACCAAGATTATTTGAACATCTCTTTTTGTAAGACACTCACAGACAAAGTGGTGCTTAACATTAAAATGCTCCATACATGTATGATGTTCGCTATCGTGCTTAATGATTGCCTTTGTGATCTGGTTGTTGCAACACAAAATGATGCAATGAATGGATGCATGTAACTTCTATAGTATCATGCATAGCCAAAGGCACTCACTCTAAAAAGCCCGTCTAAACTCATCAAGGATGATGATGGATACCAACGCTTTGATAACCTTTTAAAGATTTTTCGAGTGAAGGCCGACGGGGGTATTGAGTTTTTTTCAATTAATTATAGCTATCTTGCTCCTATCCTCTGGCTCCACGTGGGCTAGTCATACTTGAGCTCCACGCCGAAAAAATTACCTTGCCATGTCTAGTAATCCCAATTTTGTTTGTCAAGTTGCAATTGCTTTGAATTCCTCTTATGTGTCCTCCCCTATTACTTTTTGTAACCACGGATGCACTATGGGCATGTTTATGGAAGGCAAGTGTCCTTTTCACTGTCAACGTTAATGTAGACTGTGCCATCGCTCCAGTCTACTTGCTTATTATACTAATACAAAACATCTATTTTCATGCTGATTTTATGGTTTCTTGTTGGACAACTTCTGTACATAATTACATATCGCAACCTTGTTACTTGTAACTAAATTGGTTCACAAGTCAAAGAACCTGTTATCTTGTTTTGCCTTTTTTCATCATCAAACAATTTTGGACTGCAAAACTTGCTTCAAAAACATCTTGTTGCCAACAAAATTGTGACAAGCTCCTCCATCCTAATGTGTTAGTACTGTTCTTTGAATAATGGAACCCTTCGGTTACACTTGTAATAATGTTGCCGATTAGTTGTCCTCAATCCCTTGTCAAACTCTTCAATCTCAGGACCCCTAAAACATCTAGAGCTATTAAGATGGATGGTGTAGTGTGGCAGTGCCACGCCGACCGGTCGAAGGAGCCATGTGGCTCGAGCGTAGTCACCTGGGACTGTGGGCAGTTGGACGGGATGGCTTGAGGGTCAGAGACCCTCAAGCACCGCGGTTTTGGCCTAGTCGGCCAAGGATTCCGTCCAATCCGTTACATTGGTATCAGAGCTCCAGGGCTCGCATCCCACGTCGGGATTACCGGAGACGACGAGGCGGCTCTCACTCCTAGCGGGGGGGAGTGTAGCGTGGCAATGCCACGCCGACCGGTCGAAGGAGCAACGTGGCTCGAGCAGGGTCACCTAGGACTCTGGCGGTTGGACGGGATGGCTTGAGGGTCGGAGACCCTCAAGCACCGCGGTTTTGGCCTAGTTGGCCAAGGATTCCGTCCGTTCCGTTACAGATGGTCAGTCGGCACATTCGTTTGAGCCAGATTGGTGTCTCACCGTCCTCATCTGTGTCGTTTCCCAATTCCTCTGAATTTTTCTGCACTTTTGCCCCCTCTTTGGCTTTATGTTGTTGTTTCCAAGAGTTGCATAAGAGATGACATAGCTTCCACAATTGTTGCATAGCCGCTAGTCTCAAAAATTGACCTTGTTGGTCTCCATCAGACTGGTGGTTTTTTTTTTCAACTAGGGAGTCCCTCTGCCACGGTAAAAAATGTGGCCTTGGATTCACAAGCCGTTGGACTCATGCATAGGAATTTTGCATTTTCCACTGTCTATCGGGTTTGCTATCGAAATCATACATAGAATGTCATCCTGGATGCCGAATATTGCAATAGCTTCTCATTTTTGTGGATTGAGGCAATTGTTGTCGTGAAAACACAATTTGTGCGTGGAAATGCCAAAACCAGTGATAATTTTGCATAAAAGACGTGTGTTCTCTGTCACGCTAGTGTAGGGGGCCATAAATCTCGTGAAAAAATCATTGGGGGGTAAATCTATTGTATGCATAGTCGGTCATGAATGTAAGGGAAAAAACTCCCACGCATGAAGTTTAGGCGGCCGTGTGTTTCAAGGAGGTATTAGCTTGGTCCCTCATTTTTGCGTTCATAATTAAAATACTAGGAATATTTTTTTAGGCTATTTTACATACATGAATAAAACCAGTAACTTGTTTTGAGATAAAGTCCAGAAGAAATAATGTGAAAACACACTCTACACATAATTTGACTTTAATTTTAAGTTATCTACCACGATGGGATAAAAATGTAGTTTTTTTGTTTCCGGAACATCTAAAACTATGTTGTATCATTATTGATATTGCAATGGTCGCATTATACTGTCATAAAAAGTTTATTATTAGAATGTTTTTTATATGTTCTATTATAGAACCTCAGCCCCATTCAAGGGATATAAGTGCGTTTAGGAAACCCGCTTATTGTTGGAGCTGATACTTACCTGGACTATGTCGATGGTTGATCAGGCAAAAAAACTGAGTGTTGGAGCCGGATCGACACTTAGTGTTGGAACCTAGGATACACATGTCTGCCTAGCGTTAGTAGGCCTCGTTTTTGCCGGGCCGTCGAATGTTTTGTCGCTGGCCGATCATTTGATCTCCCGCCCGACCTGGCCCATCCAAGGTTGAGGTCATCCCGTCTTTGGGGGGGGGTGTGGGGGGTTCGTTTTGCCCGCACATTGCATGCCGCTCGTCTCGCTTCAGCGTGTGCCTCGTCGCGTGC
>SZWC01004496.1:125273-135777 GCA_023375785.1 Penium margaritaceum | reverse complement strand
ATGATCTGTATCACATTGCTAGGTGCTCTGCGAGTGCACGCCCTTTGCCTCCCTCTTCCGCTGCCCATGTTTTCATCGCTGGTGCTCTGTCCCCCGAACACCTCCGCCTCCTGCATCGACGTCTTTGTCATGTGCACCTGGGGGCTGTCGATAGGCTGATCCGCACTCAGCCTGCTCTTGGTCTTGATGCAGCGTCCTTCGAGGCGCCGCCCACGACCGACTGTCTGGCCTGTGCTGAGGGAAAAATGCACCGGTCTACTTATCCTGCGTCTGTCTCCAGGGCTCGTCGGCCCCTGGAGCTTATCCACTTCGACCTCATGGGGCCGCTCCCTGTCGAGTTTCAGGAAGACCGCGGTCGCTACGTCCTGACATTGACTGATGACTTCACGTGCATGCGCTGGGTCTACAGCTTGCGTCAGAAGAGCGATGCAGCCATTGCGGTCTGCGTCTAGCTGGTCATGGCCGAATGCCACTCTCCCCACCGCCTTCAGACCTTTCGCTCGGAGCGTGGCGGTGAGTACCTCGGTGACATGGCACGCTCCTTCACCGAGCTCGGTGTCTTTCACAACCTCTCTGCTCCCGCCACCCCCCAGCAGAATGGTGTCTCCGAGCGCTGGAACCGCACCATGGAGGATGCGCTCCGCGCCATGCGCGCCGACAGTGCCATGCCTGAGGCCTTTGCCTTTGAGGGCATGGCATACATGACCTGGGTGTGGAACTGCATTCCCCACGGTCCCCTCCCAGGTCACCGCACGCCCTACGAGTTGTGGTATGGGCGTCGAGCGGACCTGCGCCTCGCTCGTGTCTGGGGCTCCCTTGCTTGCGTCTGGTTCACGCCGGAGCAACAGGGGAGCAAGCTGTCTCCGCGGGGCCGCCTTTGCGCCTTCGTCGGCGTCGCCCCGCGGTCAAAGGCCTGGCGGTTCTGGGACCCCGAGCGCCGTCCCATCGTGGAGTCCTGTGACGCTCTCTTCTTCGAGCAGCTCGCCTTCCGCGACCTTGCTCGCATTCACACTCTACGTGCTGCTCATGCCCCTGGGTGTTCCGGTCCCCGTCGTGTGAGGGAGGCTCCTGGTCCGGTTGGCACAGTGCCCCCGTCCAGTGCGGTCACTCCGTCGCCGGCACCCCCGGGGCTGTCCCCAACGGCTGTGCCCACCGGCACCCCTAGCCCCGTCCCGTCTGTGGCTCGCTCCTCTGCCCCTGACTCTCCGCGCTCGCCCGTGTCCGCGTCCGCGTCCGAGTCTGCCTCCGCGTCTGCGGCTCTGCCTGATCCTGCGTCTGTTTCCGTGTCTGAGACTGAGTCTGACCCTGCGTCTACTTCTACGTCTGAAGCTCAGTCTGATTCTGCGCCCGCATCCGTGTCTGGCGCTGAGCTGTCTACGGTCACAGACGCGCCTGCGTCTCCCGTGGGCCTGACCCCAGCTGGTGATGCCACGCCAGCCTTGAGTGGTACGCCTGCCGTGCGGTCCACACCGGCATGTGAGTCAGCAGCGCCCACCGCTCCTGCCCCGTCGGACCCCTACACACGGGCACCCGGCAGATGTCTCCGCCCGCGCCCTACGCGCAGCGTCTCCAGCGGTGATCCGGGCACAAAGGTCCTCGGCCTGAGTGCGCGTGGCCTTGATGAGGTTCACCCTGGCTGTGCCACTGGTGCGGCACTACTTGCTCATGAGCGCGGTCTTGCTCGTGACGCCGCTGAATCCATGGTGACGATCGACCCTCCCTCTGCAGCATATGTCCTGGGTACACGGAGTGCACCAGTGCTGGTTCCCGATCCCACCAGTCTGCCTGAGGCCTTGTCGGCCCCTGATGCTGAGCCGTGGCGCACTGCCTGCCAGGCTGAGCTTGATGCCATCAGCGAGCACGGCGTCTTTGAGCTGGTGGACTTGCCAAAGAACCGCAAGGCCATCAAGGCCAAGTGGGTTCTACGCAAGAAGCTTAAGCCAGACAACACTATGGAGCGCTACAAAGCGCGCCTGACAGCAAAGGGCTTCTCTCAAGTCCATGGTGTGGACTACACCGAGACCTTTGCCCCAGTTGGGCGGATGACGACCACACTCACGTTGCTGATCCAGGTGGCACAGCATGACTGGCAACTCCATCAGATGGATGTCAACAACGCCTTCCTAAATCGGGATCTTGAGGAGGAGATTTACATGGTCCAGCCACCTGGCTTTGAGGATGGTACCGATCGTGTGTACCGGCTGCGGAAGGCCTTGTACGGCCTGAAGCAGTCAGCGCGCTGCTGGAACCAGGAGATCACCAGCACGCTGAGACACGCTGGGTACGTTCAGAGTGATGCTGACCCATCCCTGTTCATCTCACAGTCCCCAGCACCGCTCAGTGCCATCCTCATCTACGTGGACGATCTTCTGATCACCTCGCCCGACCTGGGAGCAGTGAATGCTGCCAAGGCCGTTCTCTCCTCGGCCTACAAGATGAAGGATCTTGGTGAGGCCTTTGTCTTTTTGGGGATGGAGATCGTGCGCGACCGTGTTCATCCCACACTCTGTGTCCATCAGGGACGCTATGCAGAGACCGTGGGTGAGCGCTTTGTAGACCTCCTCGCGGCCGTCCGCACGGCCTCCACGCCCATGACCCCTGAGGGGCAGGCTGCCCTGAAGGTCGATGACCCAGCGGACCTGGGGGAGCCAGTTGATGTGACCCTGTACCTGTGAGTCATCGGCTCGCTCATGTACTTGGCCACCACGACACGACCCGACATTGCCTTCACTATCAACATGCTCGCCCAGTTCTCGCAGGCTCCGTGCCAGCGAACACTGGAAACCGCAGTCCGGTGTGTGCGCTATGTTTTGTCCACCGCACGCTTTGGCCTGTGCTTTCGCGAGCAGGTGTCCCTTGTGCTCGGTGAGTACACAGACAACGACTGGGCGTGGAGTCCAGATGGCAAATGCCGCACCGGCTACATCTTCCTCATTAGAGGTATTGCAGTATCTTGGGGAATTGGGAAGCAGGACTGCATCGCACGCGGTACTGCGGAGGCAGAGTTTGTTTCCCTAGGCGCCGGTGCAACAGAATGTGTCTGGCTCATCCGTCTGTTGCGTGAACTGCGTCAGTCCATTCCCCCCGTGGTTCTCTAGTGTGACAACATAAGCGCGGAGGCCATCGCCAAGAACTCAGGTGTGTTCCATGCACGCACGAAGCACATCAATGTCGAGCATCACTTCGTGCGTGACCTGGTTGATCATGGTGAGATCCGAGTCATCCACGTAAGCACTGACAGGCAGTGCGCGGATTTTCTGACCAAGGCTCTGGGTCGTTCGAAGTTTCATGTGGCCACTCGTTCCGTTGGACTCTGTCCCACCCCTGTTGCAGGTTGATTCCTTATGTGCCACCGTGTATGTGCTATGCCTACTGCTTGCAGCGGTTGTGCGTTTCCTGCTCTGTACAGCGTCAGTGTCTGCATGTGCATGGACGTCTTTCGCCCTCCGGTCATGGGGGAGTGTTGTTGTGTGTATCGTACACAGCTTATGGTGACCCCTCGGCTCATGTCCATTCACGTGCAGATCCTTGAGACTGGCGACGGCGGCAGCAGGCTGGCAGCCGGTAGCGACGGGCGCCCAAAAGACTTCCGTATTTTGTAGACTCATGCTGTGTCAGAGCACGTAGGCGTGCAGCCTATCAGGATGTAGATCTCGTTGACGTGGCCATTCTGGTTCAAACGGCTCGTCGTTCTGACGTGTCTACAGGGAATTGTGACCAAAACTGTGTTTTTGCCACTATTTTGTCTTGCTAGAAAAATAGCACCGTTGTGCGCAGTGTGTGTGTGTGCATCCACTAGGTCCGTGGCACTATTTAGGTTGGCCAGACCTCAGTTGTTATTACTCTCTGCACATTTCAAACATTTGCAGCTTCTGACACTTGTGTTTGTGTCCCTAGCCAACCCCTTGCTGTTCTCACCTCCACCTGTGCGTGCTAGTGAGTTAGCTAGCTGGCTTGCGTTGCCACGCTAGCGACAGCAGTGCTAGGAGCTGTCTCTCGGTATTTTTGTACCTGCTCAAACTGGACTAAAACCACGGTTTTAGCAGTAACTCACTGTTCAGGTGTCAGAATCACCCGTTGTCTGCACCAAAACGTGCAAAACAAA
The DNA here is from genome assembly GCA_023375785.1 of Penium margaritaceum. NCBI lineage: Eukaryota > Viridiplantae > Streptophyta > Zygnematophyceae > Desmidiales > Peniaceae > Penium > Penium margaritaceum. The sequence goes on along the minus strand of SZWC01004496.1, from coordinate 131,672 downwards.
GAGCTCTACGCAACGGACCCACGCAAGGTGGGTTTGCATCATCCAAACACAAATAGCAAGCAAAACAAGGAAATCGGCCAAAATGGCCTGTCCACCGAGAAAACTCTAGACCACTCGGAACTGCACTAAGANCAAACATTTGCAGCTTCTGACACTTGTGTTTGTGTCCCTAGCCAACCCCTTGCTGTTCTCACCTCCACCTGTGCGTGCTAGTGAGTTAGCTAGCTGGCTTGCGTTGCCACGCTAGCGACAGCAGTGCTAGGAGCTGTCTCTCGGTATTTTTGTACCTGCTCAAACTGGACTAAAACCACGGTTTTAGCAGTAACTCACTGCTCAGGTGTCAGAATCATCCGTTGTCTGCACCAAAACGTGCAGAACAACGAGCTCTACGCAACGGATCCGCAAGGTGGGTTTGCATCATCCAAACATGAATAGCAAGCAAAACAAGGAAATCGGCCAAAATGGCCTGTCCACCGAGAAAACTCTAGAGCACTCGGAATTGCACTAAGAGCACCCATAAATGTACGAGTGCAGTAACGAGACATCAACGTGTGCTTTCCACGACATGAAGCACACACAAAGTCGCAGGTCTCCTCATCACGCCGGTATAGGCTGCCGGGTGCGTTGGTCTTGACCACCGAGAAAACTCCAACAATGGCAGACGAGCCAGTCAGGCTGTAAAGATGCATCATCTGCGTCACACCTGTGATGTTGTAGCTCCTGGATATGTCCCTGGATGATCCGGAGTCCCGTCAGGTCGTCACGATCTCCAATGCGGCCACCGCTCACCATCAGCTCCGGGTGCACTCGTAGCTGCCACGGCTGTGGCTCGTGACGGGTAGAAGCCACACATACCAACACTCCCCCTGGCTGACACATCCGTCAAGGCCACAATGGCTGAGCAAAGACAGGACAGGATGGCTCGGGAAACCAATCATGGCAAGCACCGATCAAGGATGCCACAGCACAGGGTTTCCTCGTGACAATGGTGCATCCCACCAAGTGTCGGGGTCTCGACCATGCACAAAGGCAATCACACACACGTGTCAAACATGATGCAAGAGAGACAATGAAGCAAGGTCTCCTAGTGACTCCGGAAAATGTCTCCGGGTATCTGGGTCTCGACCACATCATGCATGGATCACACATAGCACATGGGGACAATGGGTCTCCATATCACACCGGTGGAACTCACCAGGTGCGCGGGTCTCCACCACATCATGCATGGATCACACCTAACACACGGAGGCAATAGGTCTCCACATCACACCAGTGGAACTCACCAGGTGCGCGGGTCTCGACCAGCATAAACTCAATCACGACATCGTGCTACACTCCAAGTAACCTCGCTGTCCTCAGAAGAGCGTGAGGCCAAAGCCCACACACCAACACTCCCCTTGGGCTACATAGGCTAACAGTACGGCTCTCCCATGGTCACATAACCCTGCACAGCAATACCAACGATGACGACGATGATGGTGGGATGTGCGCGCACGTAGCCTCACCCCACAGCGTCGTCATCGCTGTCGTCGTCGTCACCACTGTTGTCGTCACTGCTGTCGTCACCTGGTGCTGCGACGAGGGCAGAGCTTAGGGCCTCCTCCAACTGCATCGCCTCCCATATGTATGTCAGCTGCTGGACCGCATGCTGCCACACGGACTGCGCTGCGTCGAGATGCGTGTGCAGTTCGTCGAGCTCTGCCGCGGCAGCTTGCCGGCCAGCTGCATCCACGACGTGCAGGCGGTCAGTCGCGGAATGAATCTGATGGTGGACCTCCATCATGTGCGCGTCGGCGCGAGTCACTGCCTCCTGCATCCTCGTCTCCTCGTCGCGTAGGAAGCTCTCCACGTCAATAGGCGACTCATCTGCTACCTGATCACCAGCTGCTGGCAGGGGGTCGTCACCACTCAGCGCGTCCGCATCTGTAGCAGCTGCACTGGAAGAGGGTGCTTCTACGGAGGTACCGGTTGCTGCTGATACGATCGACACTCGGGTGTGAGGTGGCAGGACGTCGTCATCCGTCGATGTATCTGCCGCTGCAGCGTTGTCGCTGTCATCGGGAACCCATACACCCTGGAGAAACGCCGAGCCCCTGGTGCGCAACCAATCATCCACCTGTTGCTATGCGTCCACATGTCGCCGACGTGCATCCTATAGGGACCACTCCGCAGCCTCGAGACGGGTGTGCACATCCTCCATGCACTCCTCAGCAACCTGTCGTGCAGAAGCATCTGTAGTGTACCAACGGCTACTGGCCTCCCTGAGTTCGGCCATGAGACTCTGCACGTGCGCCTCCGCTCGAGCCACCACTGCCTCCTGCTCGTCGACTGTGGAGCGTAGGCGCTCGGGTACAAGAGCTGCAGCTTAGACGAGAGTAGTTGTGTCCTCCGCTGGAACCCCCGTGGTGTCAGCGATGCTGGTCAAGGGCATCATGAGCCGAAAATCCGCAGCTCCCTCTGTGTCCTCTACAACAAGTGCACCTACGAGGGTGACTGCTGCAAGCTCATCAGACGCTGCCGATGTGTGGCATACACAAATGTCTGCCATCGTCAAGGAGCCATCCCTCACTCGTACTGTGGCTGCTGCAAGTATGGCAACGAACTGCACCTGTGCGTCTGTCTCTGACTCCGTGTCTGACCACTCCCTCATGAATGACTCGTCGTCCTCATAAGGGATGTCTGCCTCCTCCTCAAGGTCGGCCACGTGCTCTTGTCGTCTAGTAGTATCAGGTGCACCCACGCTATGCTATCCTGTAGTCGACGGCGGACACTCCATCCCCTTTACGGCCATCAACTCCATGACCGGGGATGACAGAGACGGTTGTACTGCATCCCCTGCCACTGCCACAGCTGCTAGTGTCGTCCTAACCGCCGCCAGGGCATCAACAACTTGTACTACCTCTCCGACTCCCTCTGCCGCATCGGCACCAATCTCCGAGTCGATCTCTGAAGGTGACTCAGCGTCGGACCACTCCTCCTCAGATGTAGAGCCCTCCTCCATAGCGTGAGCGTCCCATCGTATCGCACCGTCTATCGTATACCTCCTGCGCTCTGCGGTGGTCGTCGGCGGACACTCCATCCCCCCTATGATCGACACACCGGCAGAATCTGAGAGGGTGCTGCACATCAACCCTGCAACCGGAGACGAGATGGTCGGCTCCGTAGTAACGTCTGCCACTGCTGCTGTTGCCGCTATCGCCTGTGCACGTCTAGCCAAACGTGTCGTCCGCTGCCTCACTCGCCGAGCACGGGCACGAGTAGCGCGAGATGAAGGGATGACCATAGAGGCAGAGGGGTCCAAGGTCAGGATGACTCCGACTGCCTCCAAGACAGAGCGGAGGGTGTCAGACGTAGACATGAGGTCGGGTGCCACAGTATCATCAGGTGGCGTCTCTGAAGAAGGCGAGGATGACGAGGAAGCGGATGGAGTCTGCAATGGCATGGCGGTAACAGCCCGCTCCAAGACCACATGATCTGTGAGTTGTTGCACCATGCACTTTAGACCCTGGAGCTTGGCGTACAGCACTACCACAGCTCCGCTGAGGGGCGCTACGGTATCGACCGATAGCGTCCCGAGATCAGATGGAGGAGAAGGTAGACATGATCGCATCCAGTTCGGCCGCCACCCGGCAGGTCGCTGGCGACACTGGTGCCAGCCATGGTGCCGGTCGCCACAGTAGTAGCAGTCAAAGCCACTGGACACATGAGGCGTGTGCCATGGCTGCAACTGCCAGGGTGCCTGCGGTGTCTGCCACGTTTGTGGTCTTGGTGCAAGCCACAGCGCCGGCTGCGCCCATGGCCACGCAAGTGTGCTCATCTCAGGAGCTCAGCGTGGGTGAGTGGACACGACACTTGCTCCCGCGGGCACAAGGCCACAAGGGGAGGTGAGCGATCAAAGCACAATCTCTCAGATGTACTGCGACGCCGTCACGAGGACGGTCACCACCGCGCTAGTGGTGGGCTACTGTGCAACTCAAGTGTGCAAACTCAAGTCGCCTTTGGTGCTAATGCTGCACTGGGTGCCGTCGTCAGCCAACGGCTGTGGCCTCAAGCCACCTTTGCTGCTACTGCTACCGCTGCAACTCTTGCAACGGCTGCTGCTACTGCGGGTTCCGTCGTCAGCCGAAGGTGGTGGCCTTAGGCCACACTTAAAAGGTGAAAAAAACAAAACAAAGAAAGAGTAAAGGGAACCCCCTTTTTTTCTCTTTACCCTTTCTTTCTCTCGAGTGCTCCACTTGCGTTCTCCTTGTTTGTTTTTTTTTTGGTTGGGGCCACCTTCGCGGGTGCCCCTTTTGGGGTTGTTCTGGGGTACCCCACTCAAGGACCCCCCCTCTGTCCTCTCCCCCTCCCCCCTTTTTTTTTCTTTTGGCTGCCTGGCTCGACCCTCGCGGCAAGCTCATCGATCGAACGAGCTCGCTGATCGGCGGGCTTGCCGATCACCGCGAGCTCGCTGCAAGCTCACCACGAGCTTGCTGCGAGCTCGCCGCGAGCTCACCACGGACTGCCACAATGGGGGCAGCAGCAGGTGCTGCTGCAGCCTTGGCTGTCCCTGCTGCGCGTGCTGCTGCTGCTGCTGCTATGCACGTGTGCAGCTGCAACTACACGCTGCAGCTGCTCGCAATCGCCGCCGTTGCTGCTACTACTGCTGTGCGGTGGTGCTGCTGCTGCAGTTGCTATGGCAGCTGCAAGGCAGTGCTGCGCACTGCTGCTGCACGCAACTACTGCACGCTGTTGCTAGGCTGCTGCGCAGCGGCTGCTGGCATGCTGTTGCTGTGCTGCTGTACTGCTGCTGCACGACTACTGGTGAGCAGCTGCGCGGCTGCTGCTGCTGCTACTGCGAGGCTGCTGTGTTGCAGCTGCTGGTATGCTCCTACTGTAGTGCCTTGCTACTGTGCTGCCCTGTTGTTACTGCACAACTGCTGGTGAGCAGCCGCGTGGCTGCTGCTGCTGCTGCGCGACGGCTCAGCTACGCGGCTGCGATTGCTGCTGCCGCACTGGCTGTGGTGGCTACGGCTGCTGCTGCCTCCCTGGCTGCTGTGGCTGCTGCCGTTGCACGTGGCTCAAACGGCCGCTGCCATTGCCGATGTTGCGTGCTGCTGCCGTCGTTGCCTCTGCTACAACGTACCTGTGATGGGTCCTCCCAGGACTTGCAGCTGCTTCTGTGGGTGGCTATTGCTGCTGCCACTCACTGTTGCTACTGCTGTTGCGTCTCTGCTACGCACCAGCGCGAGCTGTGGCTCGCCCGCTCTGATGCCATGAGAAGTTTCTTAGAACCTTCCTAACCACTTGCCGCGACACTAGGCGTCAGCGCCAGGTCAGCGTGTGACAACAGTCACAAGTTAGAGACAAAACTGCAAGGGTCTGGGTTGGGACACGAACAGAGTGTCAGGAAACTCAAAACTGAATATAATTGCAGAGAGAGATGACAACTGAGCAACAATCAGCCTAAATAGTTGCTGGCCGCCTAGAGTCGCTAGGGACGACGGTATCTTCGTACCTGCTCAAACTTGACTAAAACTACTGTTTTAGCCGTAACTCACTGCTCAGGTGTCAGAATCACCCTCTGTCTGCACCAAAACGTGCAGAACAATGAGCTCTATGCAACGGACCCACGTAAGATGGGTTTGCATCATCCAAACATGAATAGCAAGCAAAATAAGGAAATTGGCTAAAATGGCCTGTCCACCGAGAAAACTCTAGAGCACTCGGAACTGCACTAAGAGCACCCATAAATGTACGAGTGCACTACCGAGACATCAACGTGTGCTTTCTACGACAGGAAGCACACACAAAGTCGCAGGTCTCCTCATCGCACCGGTACAGGCTGCCGGGTTTGTGGGTCTCAACCACCGAGAAAACTCCAACAACGGCAGACGAGCCAGTCAGGCTGTAGAGACGCATCATCTGCGTCACACCTGTCATGTCATAGCTCCTGGATAAGTCCCTGGACAATCCGGAGTCCCGTTGGATCGTCACGATATCCAATGCGGCCACCACTCACCATCAGCTCCGGGTGCACCCGTAGCTGCCACGGTTGCTGCTCGTGACGGGTGGAAGCCACACATACCAATAGACACAACAGAGTACAAAGAGAGATGCGTGAAAACCAACACTCTCCCATGACTCACGGATGCAGTGCACATAGATGGGCTGAGAGCATAGAGACCAAGCAGATAGGGGTAGAGAGAGAGAGAGAGAGAGAGAGAGAGAGAGAGAGAGAGAGAGAGAGAGAGAGAGAGAGAGAGAGAGAGGACCTAATGGACGCACACCAATCGCACTCATAGCCTTCTTGAACATGTCACGCTTCAGTGCCGTGGTCAAGAAGTCAGCCAGCAACTGCGCCGTCTCAAACCACACAATACTGATGTTGCCATCATGCAACAATGAACGCACATAGTG
>SZWC01004496.1:87479-115234 GCA_023375785.1 Penium margaritaceum | reverse complement strand
AGAAGTCTGACGCATGATGCAGACTCCAACGTCTGCATGAGCAGTCTAGCGTGGTATAGTACACTTGGCGTTTCCGCAAGATCATCACCGGTAGTGAACTCGCCTCCGTCAAACTGTGTTTCTACTACAATGGCCTGAAGCGAGAGATTCGACGAGGAATTGCCATTTTTTGCATCTAGGACGACCTTCCGCAAATGATTGCGGCAGTCGACCGCATTGATAGCGTCAACTAAAATGCTCAAGTACAAGAATCCAATGGCTGGCGACCGCCAGGCCTCAATCCTTACGTGGCGGAGGGAGGTCGCAGTCGGCAGAAGCCACGTCTTCGATGGAGATGGACGCCATTAACCAGTACGATCAAAGGCTTTGATGGACTTGCAAAGAACCTGGTCATGTTTCATGCGACTATCGAAAGCAGCAACAGCAAACCAAAAAAGGGGGGAAGTCGCAGAAGAAGAGTGAGGAGTCGAGTAACAGTAGAGGGCAAAAGTAGACGGCAAGGCTCCTGTTCGGTCGAAAAAATCTGCGCCGACCGACCGCCCATGTAAGCAGCTCACATCACCACAGACGAGGGTTCTTGAGGTTTCAAATTTTGACAATAGACACGAGGACGACCAACCGGCGATGCTGCTACGTGTGCAACCAAGGGGTTGTAAAATATTTAGAACAAGGATGGAGGAGTTTCTCACAGTTTCGTCAGTAACAACATGGTTCAAAAGCTTGGTTTGCATACCAAATTGGGGGGTTTCAAGGGAAAAAATTTCAACTACTGCAGATACGCGGACTTCGCAAACCACTCCGGCTTCAAATAAGAGATTTGCAGGACGTGACGGTCTGGGGAACTTGCCCAATGAGCGATCACAAAATCATCCTTGGGCGAGATTTCCTGTGGCACAATCCGCTGGTTGATTGGAGCAGCAGAGCCATCTACATGAGTATTAATAGTAGAAAGTGACATTTGCCTCTGGTTGAGCGATCCACGATGTAGCAACGGTTATGGGACGCAGTAGAGGCAAAAGCACTAGAGGAAGTTGTGACACCCACAAAATGCCAACCTTTTTCTCTGGATGTGGCCAAGGGATGCCTGAAACGTGGTGCCCAGGCGTGGCTTGTCCACATGGAAGCAGGGAAAGCGGAAGAAATCATAGTTGCCAAAGCAACACCAATGTCATCGACGTACGAGAAGTTTGCAACTGTATCCCAAGAGTTTGCGGAGCTCATCAAGGAGTTCAAGGGGGTTTATCCCAATGAACTATTCCGAGAGCTACCATCGCATCGCAACATCGACCATCACATAGACGTGAAGTCGGGCATCAGACAAACGCTGAAAGGGACCTATCGGATGAGTGACCACGAGTTGACCGAACTCAAAGAGCAGCTACATGAGATGCTTGGGCAGGGGGTTTATACGACCCTCCACGTCACCCTTAGTAGCACCCGTGCTTTTCTTGAAAAATTAAACATGAGATATGCGGATGTGCATGGACTATTGAGGATTGAACGACATCACCATCAAGAACCGCTACCTCGTCCCGCGAGCACATGAACTTTGTGACCAGTCCCATGGGGCCCAAAATTTCAGCAAAATTAGCCTACACAACGGCTATCACCTGATCTGCGTGTTTGATAAGGATGTCGAGAAGACAGCATTCCACACCAAATACGGGAACTTCGAGTTCATAGTCATCCCATTTGAACTTACAAACACCCTTGCAACATTCATGGTGGCAATGAACAATGTTTTTTGCCGGTACCTCGACGACTTTGTCATCGTATATCTTAACAATATCCTGATGTACAGCTTACCCCGGATGAGCACAATGGACATCTCTGAAAAGTTCTCAAGATTTTACGAAGAGAGAAATTCCTTAGAAAACTCTCAAAGTACGATTTTGGTCACCGCTCAACTGAGTTTTTGGGCCACATCATCAGCGGCAGACGTATCATCATGGACCCAAAAAAAGTGGAGGCTGTCGCCTATTGGCTGACGTCGACAAAAGCGTCGAACCAGAACTTGGTTCGACAAACCCTTATTTATAAAACCAAGTTCTGGTTCGACAAACCCTTATTGGTGACGACAATTCACTCGCCAGGTTTTCGTCCCTCTGAACAAGGAACTACGACGAATGTTATTGGAGGAGTACCACAACACTGGTCCAGGTGGGGAATTTGGCGATGACAAGAGGCTCGAGAAGCTGGGAAAATACTACTAGTGGGACAGGATGTAGAGTGACATGGTAGCATTTTGCATATCATGCGACACCTGTGAGCGACAAAAATCCTGTCGCACAAGGCCACGTGGTCTACTCGAACCCCTACCAGTTCCAACGGAACCGGGGGCCAACATCAGCATGTATTTTGTAACGGGACTTCCCACCACTCCCTAGGGTTCTGTTGCCATCCTCATCGTGGTGGAAAGATTCTTTAAAATGTCGCATTTCATTTCGACAACGACGGGGATATGGAGTATTTGATCACAAAATCATTCTCAGACAAGATTTCCTACACGAACACTATCCGCAGGTCGACTGGATCAACGGCGATGTTTACGTGGGAATTGATGGCGCCAAGCGACAATTTCCGCGTGTGGGACAAAAGACGACAGTCGACACAACAGAGGCAGAAGTAGTAAAGGAAGTCGCAGTAGCCAAAAATCGACAACCCGTACAACCGGTACCGCTCAACATGGCCAAGTATTGCATACGACGGGGAGCTCATGCGTGGCTCATACACCTCGAACCAATGGAGGAAGCAGAAGTGGCAGCAGCTGACTCATCACCCTCATCGGCCTCATCAGCCTCATCGGCATGGACAAAGTTCGCGATGGTACCGTAGTGTCCTTAGCGTTCGACTAAAAATATTATTTTGCTTCGTCCATTCAAGCACCTAAATAATTAATGTTGTCTTGGACGAATCACTCTCAAAATTACGAAAAAGCTATTTCTCTACACACCGTTTCACGTTCCGCGCAGAGTCTCCTAGGGACTGCGAGCGGAACGTGAAATATCCACGTTCCGCTCGCAATCCCTCGTGGAATCCACACGGACGTGCAGTCCACGGGGGATTGCGAGCGGGATCTACCTGCGAAGCGAGCCGCAACGCGGGACTTTGCCCTCATCATTCGAAAGTTGAAGATTAAAAAAGCAAAGTTGTAGGGACAGACCAAGGACATGAACGATAAGTTCGACCAAAATAAGACACTAAAAAACACCAGGGACCTTAGGACGAACAGCTCCAAAATTCCAGGACTAAAAATTATAGTCAAAGTTAACTGTCACTTAATTCAGTTCTAAAAAATAGGCGAATATAAAGACACTACGGTACCCGAAGAGTTCGCACCAGTCATTCAAGAGTTTGCAAGCGTCTTCCACAACAAACTTCCAAAACCACTACCACCTCAACCAGACATCGACCATTGTATCGAGCTGAAGTTGGGCAGCCCACCCATAGTTAGAGGGACCTATAGGATGAGCTATCGCAAGCTGACCGAGTTGAAAAAGCAACTCGACGAGGCGCTCGGTCAGGGGTTCATCTGCCTATCCACATCACCATACCTCACACTAGTACTATTTGTAAAAACAAAAGCTGGTGAAATGCGGATGTGCGTGGACTGTCGGGCATTGAACGACGCTTCCATTAAGAACCGCTATCCTCTTCCCCGTGCCGACAAACTTTTCGACCAATTTTGAGGGGCCTAAACTCTCACCAATCAAGAAGGTGGCGTTCCGAACTCGCTACGGGTATTTTAAGTTCACGGTAATGCCCTTCGGACGTCCATGGCGGCAATGGACAACTTTTTTACCCGTACCTTGATGAGTTTGTCGTGGTGTACCTCAACGACATTCTAGTGCACAGCCGCACCCCAGTGGAGCACGATGAAAATCTTGAAAAAGTTCTCAAATTTTTACAAAGAGAGAGTATATAAGAAAGCCCTTAAAGTGTGACTTCAGTCGCCGTTTGATTGAGTTTTGGGTCACGATATCAACGGCAGACGGATCACCATGTATCTGAAAAAAAATGGCAGCCGTCACTGATTGGCCTATGCCCACCAACATTCGAGACATTCAACTTTTCCTCGGCGTCTACAATTACTACTGGTATTTCGTATTAGATTACGCCTGAGTGTCAGCGCTTCTTTCTGACCTTACTCGAAAAGAAAATGAGTGGCGGTTGGGAGACAGCGAAGAAGAAGCGTTCAACGCTTTTCAAAACGCTATGACCTGGACGCCGACCCTACGATTGGTCGACCCAACGATCGACTACGTCATGGCTACGGACGCCACAAATCGAGCCATGGGTGCAGTCCTCTCAAGATCATGGTAACGGTGAGCAACGAGTCGCAAACATGTCTCAACCATGCCGTACACGAGAAAGAAACGGTGACCGGAACTCAACCACGCCGTACACGAGAAAGAAATGCTGGCAATCATACATGCATTTAAGACATGGCAGTGTTATCTGGAGTGTCGCTGATGCATTGTACGCACTGACCACCATGTGTTGAAGTATTTAAAGACACAGTGGAACCTCAGTCGACGTCAAACTTGATGGATGGAGTTCTTTAAATCCGGGTTTGACTACGATATCGAGTAACAACCATGCAAAATCAACCCAACAGATGCAGTCAGCCGCCGACCTGACCTAATGGATAATGCAGCAACGTATCAGTTGCAGCGAGATCCGTATCTTGAGCGGTTGTTCACACGCGGCTGCGACCAGCATGGCGCATACAACAAGGCAAAACTTTGGTGCGACCCTATTGGCGAAGACGATTCACTCGCCAAGTGGTTGTTCCCCCAAATGAGGAACTTCGTCACATCCTGCTTGAAGAATACCACACCACAGGTGAGAAATTGCTAGGAAGCTTCCTAACCTTGCTACTGCTGATGTAGCAGCACTGTCCAGTAAGCTGGCGCACTAGCAAGCATGCAGGTGCAAGAAACAACAAGGATCAGGTTAGGGAGACGCGCAAAGTCTCATAAGCTCCAATAGCTTAGTAATGCAGAGAGAAATGACAACTGACAAGCACACAACATGAATACCTGCCGCGGCACACGGTGGGTGACGCATGCAGTAGTGTCAGTTTGTCCTAAACCTGGCTCAAAACCACTGTTTTGGCCATAACTCTGCGCACAGGAACCCAAAATCAACACCGTCCGAATCTAGAGATGCAGAATCTCCAGCCGGATGCTACGACTGGTCACACGCACAAGCCCGGCATTCATCGGTGGACAGACAATGCAAAATATGCAAATCGGGCTCGAGAGCCAGTCCACCGAGAAAACTCTAGCGTGTGCAGAAAAACTGCAGAGCACCCCAGCAAGCACCCAGGACGTTGTGGCAGTCATCTGGCAGCTGATGGTGGATGGATCCACCAACCGTCAGTGCTCCGTCGGTAGCTGGACCCGCATCACGGATCTGCACGAGCATGGACACGGCCGAGTGGTCACAGTAGGCTGTACAAATGGATGGAAACAGGTCACATCACAACACTCCCCCATGACCCGATGGTCCGCATGTCCATACACGTGCAGAACTGACACACGTGCACAACAGGATGTTGAACAGTCCATGCTCACACACCCCACTTTCAGCCACTCTCAGGAAAGGGGCGTAGCCGGACAGAACGAATGGCCACCATGAACTTTCCGCGCGCAAGTGCCTTGGTCAAGAAGTCAACACGCTGCATGATGGTGCCAACCCAGATGACGGAGATCACCTGTCGTTCCACAAGATCATGCACAAAGTGATGCTCAACAGCAATGTGCTTTGTGCGTGCATGAAACATACCAGAGTTCTCTGCAATGGCAAGAGCACTCAGGTTGTCACAACGTAGAATGATGCAAGGCACAGACTGACGCAGCTCACAAAAGAGACGCTGGAGCCACACCGCCTCAGCAGCCGTAGCCCCCAGAGTAACACACTCAGCCTCCGATGAGCTACGTACGATACAACCCTACTTGCCACTGTGCCACGACACAGCGGTGCCACCAAGCAGGAACACGTAGCCTGTCTGACTACGCCCATCAGGACTCCACACCCAGTCACTATCTGTGTAGCCGTCGACTACCACCAAACACTGCCGTCGTAAGCAGAGTCCGAGGCACGGTGTGGAAACCACGTACCGCACCACTCGCACAGCCACATGAAAGGCTCTCGCTTGAGGACACCGTGAAAAGTGTGCAAGGAGTTTGATGACAAAGGCAATGTTGGGTCGTGTGGTAGTGGCTAAGTACATAAAAGAGCCAATCAGGCGCAAGTACAGGGTCACATCCACTGTCTCCCCCAGGTCTGCAGGATCATCCACCTTTAGAGCATCATGTCCGTCAGGTGTCATGGGGGTGGAGGCTGTAGGAACTGCACCCAAGAGATCAGCAAAACGCTCCTCCACAACGCGAGCATAACGTGCCTGATGCAACAAGAGTGTCCGTTGCTGACGATCACGCACGATCTCCATCCCGAGGAACAGAGCTACAGGACCAAGGTCCTTCATCCTGTAGGCAGCCTGGAGAACTGCCTTGGCCTCCTTCACGGCCTACATAGAAGGAGATGCAATCAGGAGGTCGTCCACGTAGACCAGGATGGCGGTGAAGCTCTCAGATATCCGTCTGAGAAAGAGGGACGGGTCAGCATCACTCTGTACGTAACCGACACTTGTTCGTGTGCCGGTGATCTCCAAGTTCCAACACCCGGGTGACTGTTTCAGGCCGTACAAGGCCTTGCAAAAGCGCCAGACTTCGTCACCAACCTGGAATACAGGTGGCTGGACTATGTAGATCACCTCCTCTAAGGTGCCATGGAGGAACGCGTTATTCACGTCCATCTAGTGCAGCTCCCAGTCGTGGTGAGCAACAACCCCGAACAGAGTGCGAGCGGTGGTCATGCAGCCAACCAGTGCAAAGGTGTCAGTGAAATCTACTCCCTCAACCTGCGAGAACCCCTTGGCTGTCGAGCGAGCCTCGTAGCGATCCATTGTGCCATCAGGCTTCAACTTCTTGCGAAAGACCCACTTGGCCTGTACAGCCTTCCGCCCAGGGGGGAGGTCAACAAGCTCATAGACACCGTGCTCACGGATGGCTCTCAGCTTATCCTCACAAGTAGCACGCCACAGGTCTACATCGTGAGGTGAGAGTGCCTCCTTCAATGTGCCTGGATCAGGCGTCGTCAAGGGAGTGCTCTGGGTGGCTAAGACACACGCCTCCAAACTTGGTCTGATCACGACAAGGTCGGCTGCGGCATCACAAGCGACCCAGAACTCTCGAGAGACCAACTCGTGGCCGACAGGATATGCTGGGTGCACCTCAATGTAGTCTGCCTGGACACTCAAGCCAAGGGCCTTCGTGCCAGGCTCGCCACTGTGAACACTACGAGTCGGGCGCCTGGGCGCTGAGTCAGTAGTCCGCTAAGCCCTAGAGGCCGATTGTCAAAGACGACCACCGGGCTTGCATTAGTAGCCCGATGCGACGCTCACCTCAGGCTGCAGGGAAGGCTGCTGCGCCAGAGCTGTAGGGGACATGGGTGCACGCATGGGAGGGGGTGTGACAGAGGGGGCTCACACTGGCACGACATCATGTGTGCCGGAGGGGACTGACGTGCATACGGGATCAGGTGTGGCAGATGGGACTGACACTGGTACGAGATCGTGTGTGCCAGAGGGGTCTGATACCGGCATGGGATCAGGTGTGACAGAGGGGACCGACACTGGCACGAGATCGGGTGGGCCAGAGGGGTCTAACACCGGCACAGGATCAGGTGTGCCAAAGGGAACTGATGAGGCTACTGGACCCACAACCACGATGATCAGATCGTCAGCAGTCGGAGACTGGACCACACGTGAGGAGGCCCGGACAGACCCATCCCCAGGACTAGACTCCCCCATCCGCCGGGAGGCCAGACAAGTAGGGACGTGGTTGGCAGCCTGCGAAAAAATGCTAGACAAGTCGCGGTAGGTGAGAGCCTCAAAGAAGAGAGCATCTCGAGACTCGACAATGTGATGGCGAGCAGGGTCCCAAAAGTGCCAGGCCTTCGACCGCGGGGAGATGCCAAGGAAGGTACACATGCGTCCTCGAGGTGAGACATTGGACCCCTGCTGGTCCTCGGTGTACCAGACACATGCCAGGGAACCCCAAACACGGGCGAGATGGAGATCAGCACGATGGCCAAACCACAACTCGTACAGCGTGACATGGTCTAGAAGTGGACCATGCGGCAAGCGGTTCCAGACCCACGTCATGTAGGAGAAGCCCTCAAAGACAAAGACTCCGCTAGACCGCACTCAAACTGCATAGCACAAAGCGCATCCTCCATTGTGCGGTTCCAACACTCAGACATACCGTTCTGCTGTGGTGTAGCAGGGGCGGAAAGCTGGTGAAAGATACCGTACTCAGCAAAGTAGGCATCCATCTTGCCTAAGAACTCACCACCACGATCTGAGCAAAAGGTGTACAGGGTGTGAACATACTGACGCTCAGCCATTACAAGACACAGGCGGACCGCTTGTGCGGCATCGCTCTTGTGGCGGAGGTTGTAGACCCACCGCATCCGGGTGAAGTCATCGGTCAGGGTGAGAACATACCGACCCTGATTAGAGAGGGACTCGACTGGGAGAGGACCAAGAAGGTCCGAGTGGACCAACTCCAGCGGGCGCAGTGCCCGAGAGGAGGAGTCAGGGTAAGAGAAGCAATGCATCTTACCCTGGGCGCAAAAAAGATAATCAGTCTTGGGCGGTTTCTCAAAAGAAGTTGTGTCAAGACCGAGGGCTAGCTGAGTTCAAATGAGCTTGGACACATTGTTCGAGCTCACATGGCAGAGGCAATGATGTAACAAGCGCTGGTGCTCAGGGGAGAGAACAACCGTGACAAACACACGTGGAGAGGAGAGAGAGGAAGAGGAAAAAGAGGGAATGCAATGAAACACACGATACAGGTCATCAACAACAGAGGCACGAAGCACGATGGTGCGTCTGTCAAGAGCAGTCAATGTGGCAGAGTCAGCAGAGTGCTCAACAGTGAGACCCATCCTGGTGCATGCAGGAACACAGAGCAGGCTGAGCTCAAGAGCAGGGACAAAGAGCACATTAGAAATGTACAAGGGGCCAAACAAACCATCAAACCGCACAACCCCAACTCCCTGCACAGGCAATGAATGACCAGACCCTGTGCGAACAGACCGAACGGATGCAACAGGACCGAGCACAACGAAGTCACTACGACGACAGGTCATGTGATGGGTGGCCTTAGAGTCAATAATCAAGGTGCCACTCGGTTCACGACCGGTTGTTGACACTGAGCAATGTGCCACAGAACAGTATGCCTCTGCTGGACGCTCAGCAGAGGACTCCGGACAATGACAAACAACACAGATCTTTGACTCGTCAAGCCAGTCGGTACTGTCAGGTCCATCCTCATCGCACGCCAACATGGCTCCACCACAAGCATCATCACGGGCAATAGACGCAGTAAGACAAGTTGTGTCAGGACCACTCGGCTGTGACAACACACTTGCACCTCCCTGTGTTCGAAGTGCCAGTAGCTGAAGAAGCTCCGCGATCGTGCGATCTCGAGGGTCCACATCACCAATGCTGCCTGATGAAACGGATGCGTCTGCTGTACTCGTGGTCGCGGCGCACCTAGTCCGTGTGTCACTCGAGGAAATCCAATGCGCGTGTGCCGCCTGAAGGCCGTGCATGATCTGAGTCCAGTCAAGGGGCTGCTCACACTATGTGTAGCGGTGAGCACCTCTACAGTTGTAGCAGTGGACAGAACGCCCAGTGCCATTACTCACCGGCTGTTGCTATTGCTGCTGTCCCTTCCCGCGTTGCTTCTTCCCCTTCTTCCCCTGTGCGGCCGCTGCGACGCCATGAGTGTGGCCGCTCGGGATAGAGGAGGAGGAGGAGGCAGCGATTGAGGTAGGCTTGGTGAGCTGGGACAGAGGCGTAGGAGGGGTCGCAGTCACTGCTGCAACAAGTGGACTCTGCTGATGGGAGATGGCAGCCTCATGAGCCGATGTGGCCTAGATGAAGTAGCGATGGGTCCAAGGAAGCAGCAATAGTGACTCTGACAACTTAGAAAGAGCCACACGATCGAATCCCGTAACGAGCTTCACGTGGTCCAAATGCGCCCCCATCATGATGGTGTCGAGTGCCCACAACTGCGTCCCGCCACCGATCCCAAGGCGCGTGCAAAGGCGCATCGCGCACCTCCAGTAGTCAGCTGCAAGCTCCGTAGGACCCTGGCGGAGGGAGTGAAACTCACGTAGTCGGGCCGCACTCGTGGCATGGGTCTCCACAACGAGATGTGTCAGGAAGAGCTCCCCGCCCTGACGTGGATCTGCTCCAGTCCTGGTCCCCGTCTCACCGAGAAAGGGTCGGAAGTCGACCACAGTCTCCCGCGGCATTGCGTAGAGGAGACCGCGCATCGCGCTCGCTGCTGTCTGGACCTGGTGAGCATCGTGGGTCTGGTACTCGCTGTGGTAGTAGGGCCACACACCCTCAGAAACGGCTCACGCCTGAAATAAGATCTCCCAACAATCAAAGCCCTCATCGCTATCGTAACGGGGTGGAGGTGTCTCAAAGTCCTTCAGTCGCCGCTCCGTGGGGAGGGTGACCTCAGGCTCGAGAGACGGTGGACAGGGTATGGGGAGCCCACCAGTGAGGGAAACACCACCAAAGGTGAACGCCGCTGAACGACGTGGCTGATCTTGATGGCGAGAAGGTGGCGGAGTGCGAGGCTGCGATTCCAGACGTAACTCACAGATGCACTCCTCAAGCACACGAATCTCGTGCTCGCATGAGTCATCCTCAATATCCTCCTCATCCAAGGTGTGAACCTGTGATGAGTGGTGCTGAGGCCGCGGCGCTATGTAAGGTGTAGAATGCTGAGCAGATGGTGCAGCTTCAGTAGATCTTCCAGGTGGCTGCTGTGAAGGCATCGAACGACCCCGTAGTAACTATGTGATCTCCTGCAACGCGTCAGACTGCCTCTGCTGCTGCCGGCGTATCTCGTCCTGCAACTGACAAAGCTCGTTGATCATGAGAGACTGCGACCGCGGACTCATAACTCCCGAAGAGGAGGAAGAGGGGTCAACCAGCCCTTTGCTCTTGTCACGGACCAGCACCATCGCAATGCTCAGTATGGGGGCCGAACGTAAAAAATGCTCCGAACGAGAAGCTGACAGTGTTTCGCGAGGAGTTGAAATGTTCAGAAAATTCAACGTTTTGAACCCAAAATTGTTGACGTCAGCATAGCCTATGCTGACGTCAGCGTTTTTTACGCTAGCGAAAAAAGTTAGCGCTTTTTTTGTTAACATTTTTTACGCTAGCATTTCTTTTTTTTGAATTCACTCGAAGTCGCGTGACCGGTGGGGGTGACCTCGTCACCCCCTGCTCGCGGCTGCACTGGGGCTGCGCAGGCCTACGCAATGCCACGTAGGCCCGCACAGTGATGCGTAGTTTCTGCGCAGCTGCGCAGCACTCTTGTGCAGTAGCAGTGCTGCTCAAGCCCGCTGCTGTTGCTTCTACGGGTCTATTGCTACGCTATTGTAGCCGTTGCCACTGCTGCAATGCTACTACTGCCGCTGTTGTTGCTGTCACTATAGCAGCTGCAATGCCGCTGCTCCTTCGTTACTACTGTTGCGCTGCTGGTGCTGCTCGCGGCTGCTGCTGCCGTCGCTACTACAAGCTGTTGCTGCCGTTGCGCGCTGCAACTGCTCGCAACCGCCGTCGCTAGCTGCTGTGAGCTGCTACCCCCTTTTTTGTGTGTGTGTACAGGCTGGCAGTCAGACACGGCTGCTGATGCCACCCGGTGTTGCTGTTGCTGACCGGCATGGCTGCTGGATCTCGTCACTGCCGTAGCTCCACTTGCTACGGTGGTGGCGATTCCATGGTGACGTCGCTGCTGCTAACGTCGGCTGCGACGGGTCCCAGGATGTGGCGGCGGCAGTGACTCTCACTATTGTTGCTAGTGCTGTGTCTCTACAGCGCAGCTCAGCGAGAGAGGTCTCCCTACTCTGATACCATGAGAAATTGCTAGGAAGCTTCCTAACCTTGCTGCTGCTGATATGGCGACACCGTCCAGTCCGCTGGCGCACTAGCAAGCAAGCAGGTGCAAGAAACCGCAAGGATCAGGTTAGGGAGACGCGCAAAGTCTCATAAGCTCCAATAGCTTAGTAATGCAAAGAGAAATGACAACTGACAAGCACACAGCATAAATACCTGTCGCGGCACACAACGGGTGACGCACGCGGCAGTGTCAGTTTGTCTTAAAACCGGCTCAAAACCACTGTTTTGGCCGTAACTTTGCACACAGGCATCCAAACTCAACACCGTCTGAATCTAGAGATGCAAAATCTCAAGCTGGACACTACGACTGGTCACACGCATAAGTCTGGCATTGATCGGTGGAAAGACAATGCAAAACATGCAAATCGGGCTCGAGAGGCAGTCCACTGAGAAAACTCTAGCGTGTGCAAAAAAACTGCAGAGCACCCCAGCAAGCACCGAGGACGTTGTGGCAGTCGTCTGGCAGCTACTGGTGGATGGATCCACCAACCGTCGATGTTCTGGCAGTAGCTAGGCCCGCATCACGGATCTGCACGAGCATGGACACGGCTGAGTGGTCATAAGAAGCTGTACAAATGGACGAAAACAAGTCACATCACAACAACCGGTCTAGGAGGACACTTTGGAGAGGACAAGACGTTGAAGAAGCTGGAAAAAAATGGTTGGACAAGAGGTAGTTTGATGTGGCCAAAATTTGCAAATCCTATGACACATGTCACCAACTTAAATCCCGTCGCATAGAGCCACCGGAACTTCTGCAGCCGCTCCCTATTCCAGCGAAACCATGGGCTGACATCTCCATGGACTTCATCACGGGATTACGAGTCACACCCAAGGGATGTGGAGTAATCCTTGTGGTTGTCAACAGGTTTTCTAAAATATCCCATTTTATCCCATCGACGACCACCGTCACAACCAAAGGAATGGCACGGCTGTTTCTTAATAACATCGTGCGGCTACAAGGCATATCGAGATCCATCACGAGCGACAGGGATGGTCGATTCACCGGCCATTTTTGGCTCGAGCTGACGACTTGCTACGGTTGCAAGATCCAGCTATCAACGGCGTTCCATCCTCAAACCAACGACCAAACCAAGCAAACCAATCACACACTCGAACAAATTCTCTGAACATTATGCGAACCCCATGGGACGGATTGCGCACAAAAACTCCCTATCGTCAAAATTGCATAGAATTCGGCAATTTCCACCGAAACGTGTAAAACTCCATTTGAAGTGGTGTATGGCAAACTTCATGCCACACCAGCCAAACTACGCAGTCGAAGCAACACTCTCGCCGTTGACGTCTTACGCCGGGAACTCTCCACCATGTGGGAGGAAACACGATAGACACTTGCGAAGACGCAAGCAGTGATGAAACAAGCACCTGACCTTCATCGCAACAACAATGTTTTTGTTGCCGGCAACGAAGTCGTTCTTAGCTCGGCCAACATTAAACTCCTCGGTGCTCAAATGAGTCTAGGGCATGCAGGCCCATGCTTGAAGAGACATGAGTGTGAGACACGCAGCGCCACGATTTGGCTAAGTCTGGAACATATGAATTAAGAATCAAGGAGGAGAGCACAATGAGTCCTGCTAAGGGCTTATGTACTTGGGACTGGCGGCTAGCCCACCAGGCCCCGTTATCCGCGTCGCACCAAAAGGCACAAACGAGGAATATGCATGTCATAGATCATGAAAACAACAATGGATGACTGTTCCGAGACACCGGAACAGTCAACCGTGTGCTCCGGTCTCGATCGACGGGAAAATATGCGATGTACCCCAAACGTATCCAAACTCTACGGTGATGCACTAACATAACTGATTATCTAGGCGAGACAATGTTAGGTCTCCCGAGACGCTAGAACATGTAATCGGACGTCCGGGTCTTGGCCACATGCAAACTACACAAGTCTGACAAGGGGCCAACAAGACTAGACTAATCAGTGCTGGGTCTCTCAAGGTACCGGTACAGATCACCAGGTACCCGAGTCTCGACCACCGAGAAAAAATCTATTAAACACGTATGGGTAAACTCAGCTGCTAGAATGCACCATGCATGTCACAGAAGGAGTAATGTAGCCACTGGAGAACCATCAGCTCAAACTAGGAGGCTCTCCCTAAACAAGGCTACACGATAGCTCAAAACCCATACACCAACACTCCCCCTAGGCTGCAAGAACTCCCGACAAGGTACCAGCTGAGAAGATACAAATGCTCCCCCACAATGAGAGACTCCTGAGAACATGAACGCCAACACCAATGTTCTACGATAGATCTACTCCCCCTGTATGCAGAAGGTTGTGAACATATCGCCTATAGATAACACTCCATCTCCTCCTAACTCAAAACGATCCTGGGAAGAACAATCCAATAATGATCACACCTGACAGTGGCTCGAGATGTGAAAACATCATCAGAGGGATGAGGATGAGGCTACAAAGACTACCATGTGAACAACTCGCTCATGCACTGTGGAACGCCTATCACTCACCACATGGAAGCTGCCAGAGATCCCAACTGGTAGGATCTTGGGTATCACTCTCATCATACTCAGAGGGTGCAGGAGTGGACAAGACGCTGCTGAATGCTCTGTGGTTGAGAGAGGAGAGAGTGGCTGGACCCCCCACATCTGAGAGATGTCACAGGTTCCAACTAGTAGATTCCAAAGTGGTACAAGTGGAGAGTATTGTGGTGAAAGGTCTTGGAGTGGAGGGTGGAGACGGAGCTGAATCAGTGTGTGTGGGACTCACTCCTCCAGTCCGTACAGCAACTGTACACTCCAATGTGCGTAGATGCGCATGTGCTACAACCAACTAAAACTGAACATCCTCGAGCACCGCCATCGCCTCACTGTATGTGGTGGACAAGGAGTCAACCACTGTACGGAGTACCTCCACCTCCATCTCTGCTGCTCGAAGCTGAGTGGTTGCAGGTGTTGTGCCTCCTAAAGAAACATGCCTCAAGGAGTTGCGCCTCTCTTCTCCAGTGATGTGTCTTCACTACTCACTACATCAGGATCCCCATCCTCAAGGAGTCGCGCCTCAAAGGATGGGGATCCTAAAGTGATGCTTGTGGAGCGACACATCACATCTCCAGTGATGTGTCGTCACTACTCACTACATCAGGATCCCCATCCTTTGAGGTGCTACCCGAGGGTGCTATGGAACTGGAGTCGGAACCATCTAGACTATGTCCGTTACAACCCTCCACAAGCATCTGGGCCAACGTATCCTGTAGTCCTCGGAAAAACCCCTCTGCATCTCGCAACCCACACTCTTCAGACATCTGGATGTAATCGCTCCTCCCTATGTCTCCAATGAAGATGTAACCTGGAGCATCCTCTGGTGGAAGGATATTGTCAGACAATATTGCTCAAACGGTAGTGATGTACATATCCTACGCCCTCATCTGGGAGCAAATCTCGTCCTCCTCAGCTCGGCTTCTCAGGCAGGAATGACTACATGCTACCGACCTGGTGAAGGGAACCAACTCTGCAGTCACTACCACAGGTGGGCAAGACTCCGATGCCCCCTCAAGATGTCTGTATCAGCTGCTGCACAATCACTGACCAATGAGGGACAGACCAACACAGCTGATACGGTTGACGCAGCTGAGGTTGCTGATGTGGCCAATGATGCTGATGTAGGCAATCCTGCCGATCCAGTAGATGCTGTCGGTGAAACTGGTGCTATCGATGCACATGGTGCTAGAGATGATGTCGATGAAGTCCAACCAGGTGATGGAGTTGGTGCAGGTGGTACTACTGTTGCAGCTGGTGCTGTTGATGTAATAGATGCAACCAAGGCCATGTGTGCTAAAGACGATGTCCATACAGCTGATGTGCTAGAGGGTGACGCTGCGGAAGATGTAAGTGCTGTCACTGAAGCAGAAGATAGAGCTGATGCAACATCTAGAGTAGATGATAATCCTAGCAGCACCAACCATGTCCATGCACAAGATCCTGATGAAGACATCGATCCCAGCGATAATGCTGGTACATCTGATGAGGATGATGAGGTCGGTGCAGCCTATGCAAGGAGCAGAGCAGATGTGGAAGATGAAGGCACTGCAGAGGCACCACATACAGCTGGTGTAGTCGTCACTAAGGGCCCAACAGATGCATCTGTCATTGACGCTGCTGAAGTGCCTGATGCTGACAGAGGTGTCGATGCAGCTGGTGAAGGCAATGAAGAGGAAGAAGCTAACGCTGGAGAAGAAGCTGATGATGCAACTATAGTGAGAGATGGAGCAGCTGATGTCGCTAGAGCAGCTGTCACAGCTGATGTAGCTGGTGTTGTAAATGAAGCACATGCTACAGGAGAGGCTGATGCTGATGATACTGTGGATGCAGCATGTGACGCTAATGCTGTGGCTGCTGGTGACAAAGTGGATGGAGCAGATGGTGCCGCTGGTACAGCTGTCACAGCTGCTGCAGCTAGTGTTACAAGTGCAGCTGTACCAGCCGATGCAGCTAGTACTAGAGAGGATGCGGGAAGCGTGGATGTAGACTGTGTGGATGTGTTTGATGCTGTTACTGCCGCTAAAGATGTAGAAGCTACAGAGGACGCTGTTGTTGGCGATGCAACAGGTGGGGCAGCTGGTGTAGCAGGTGTAGCTATACTAGCCGATGCAGTTGCACTATAGAGGATGCGAGAAGCGTGGATGTAGAGTGTATGGAGGTGTCTGATGCTACTACTGTTGCTAAAGATGTAGTAGATACAGAGGACGCTACTACTAATGATGCAACAGGTGGGGGAGCTGGTGTAGCAAGTGCAGTTGTACCAGCCGATGCAGCTGGTACTATAGAGGATGCGAGAAGCATGGATGTAGACTGTGTGGATGTGTTTGATAATGCTATTGCTGCTAAAGATGTAGAAGCTACAGAGGACGTTACTGCTAGCGATGCAATAGGTGGGACAGCTAGTGCAGCAGGTGCAACTCTACCAGATGATTGATGCAGCTGGTAACGGTAGAGGATGCAAGAAGCGTAGATGTAGGTTGTGTGGATGCGTGTGATGCTCCTACTATCAACAGACCTGCTCCAACAGGTGCAGTGCTAGGTGCACCTACTCCATCCTTGTTGCTCACTGACATGGTCGATGTCAAAGTGGACGAATACACACACCCCCCCTCAACCGATGCTACGACAGAAGCCGGTGGAGATGAGGACGTGCAAGAGACGAGACGAACATGACGCGCTGGGCGACGACGACGTCGACGAGCTGGAGGCTGACTGGGAGGGGGCATGACACCAGTGGAGCGGAGGATGGAGAGAATAGCTGCAGACTGAGACAAAAGGTCCCTCAGAAGAAGATGAGGAAGATGAGGAAGATGGTGTACAAGAAGAGACAACCTGATGGGTGAAAAGATGGTCCCTGATCTGCTCCATCATCTGTCGCAGACTCTGGAACTCGGTGTAAAAGACAGCAAGAGCGCCGGTGTGATGAACGGATGAATGAGATAGGTCTTTCTGTTGTGGTGCGTGAGGGAACTCATGAGGCGGGAGCCAGGGTGGATGCCACCTACTGGGGCGCAGGTGACACTGGCGCCAGCCGTGGCGTCCATCGCCACAGAAGTGGCAGGCAAACCCACAAAGATCTGGAACCCACAAAGAAGAGGGCCACAATTCTGTGGCCCTCTTCTTCTCCTAGTGGAAGAAGAGGGCCACTCCTCTGAGAGTCATGGTGGTGAGAATGGAGAATGCCGCGTCCCGGCGATATAACGACCGACCACGGGAGCGGCTGGAGAGCAGCATCACTAAAGGGTGGTGTTGGCAGCCACACATCAACCCCAGAAGACGGGGGATGATGCAAATGAGCGTGAAGTACGCCATGGCTTGGTGGTGGCGCGAAGGACCACTGAGGAGGCTGACCAGAGGGTGGGGGCGGTCCGTGCACTAGGCCGTCAGGCTCATGCCACGGGTACGCGTGTAGAGCGCTAGCTCCGGTTGGAGTAGAAGCCGACCACAGAGGAAGCTATCCAACGTACCCATGAAAGGGTGATGTCAGAGGCCGGGTCAAGGTGCCGATGGGCTGGTGACACGACTGAGCGAGAGGAACGCTCTCTCCTGGTGGTAAGGAAACCGACCACAGGAGTGGCAAACCAGCACCACCATGAGGTGGTGGTGTCGGTGGTAGAAGCACTGTGCCTGGAGGCAGCTGGTGATAAGAGGGAGCGTAAGGTACGCTGGCTCCTGGCGGTGTAGATACAAGCAACAGAAACATGGTCCAGGGAATCACGTGGAGGTGATCCCGGCTGTGGCCTTAGCGTATCCAAGGATCACAGATGAAGAGGATGAGGGTGTAGAGTGCTATCAATAGACGGTGTCAAAACCACCCATGGGTTGGAAGGGCCAGGTGGTGGTCCTAGATGTGGCAACATCGTGCCGAGAGGGACGGTGAGATTTGATGGGTGTGAAAGATTCTGTCAATGTCCCGGAGTGACGCAATGACCGGAGTTAAGATTCCGGAATTGGTTTGGACTAAAAAGGTTAAAAGAAAGAAAAGAAGGAAAATAGGAGACGATTTTCCCCTTGTTTTTTGTATTTGGTTTTGCAAAAGTAAAATGGTAAGGAGTTTTGTTTTGCTGAAAGTTACAAAACTACCCTGTGGGTCACCGAGTGCCCAGTTTTTCTCGATTGCCACTAGTTTTTTCTTCTTCTTTTTGGACGATGTGGCTGTGTCAAGTTCGGCATGAGAAACAAGTGACAACTGGCCACCACCCACGATCGCGTGGGTGACGTCGCACCCACACGAAGGTCGTGGGTCGCTTTTGCCAGCTACCTCGATGCGAGGTGTCGACGAGGATAGACCATTGACCATCGACGGGCTGTTGCGTGCAATGCTGCCATGTCGCTCCAGAGAAGTTTCCGACAGGACTGCTAAGTTCCATGCCAAATGGTGACCCACGAGAACTACTTGTTGAAAAATTGCCCCTCCGCATGCCCAAGTGCGGCGCCGGTAGGCGCCGACGAGCCGTCAGAAAGTGGAAACTCCGCACCGGCGGATCTGGCGACTCGAGGATTGCTCAGATCCTAAAATGAAGGATTTCCAGGTAAATTTGACAAGTTGTTGAATCCGATGGAAGTTGTTTTGCCAGAATCGGACAAGTATTGAGGGAGATATGGCCTTTCAAAGTTGGTTTGTGCGCAGCGGCTCTGGGAGCCGGCTGCGACTCAAAATCCGCTGGATAATCGACCGGACCGAGTAACAAAAATACCATCTGGAGAAATTGGTCCGATAGGCCTGCCGAGGCGTCCGGTGGATGATCCACCTGATCCGGCGGATCATCCACCGGATCCAGTAGTGCAGGTTGTTACTGAGGGACTTCGCCAAAAACTTGGCTCGGCGTCCCAAACTCGGTAGTCAAAATTCTGACTGCAGGTCCGCGGACAGGTTTCGAACCTCATCACACCCCATCACCAAACACGACCCAAAAGTGGGGAGGGTGCGTGGAAAAAGTGCAGGGGACCCTCACACCACGTGCAATGGGATCTGTGCCTTGGGAAAGGCGCTTCGCACGTGAAAGAAGGCACCACGGCGAGTGGCGGCGTCAGGCTTCTGTGGTGGGTGAGATATGCGCTTCGGCAAACGTAACTTGGGCTACGCTTGGCCAAATTGCGCATGGTTTGGTGTGTTGGAAATCTCATGGCTAGCCCTACAAAAGTTGTGTCATGTCCATGCTAAAAAACTAATGCAAAATCACGCTATTCCCTTCGCAAAAGTGACTGTCTCTTATTGCCTGCTCACATAGCGTGAGGCAACCAGAAAGCTCACGCTCAGTCTCAGATTGGCCCAAAACAGAAGACGTGAACCATTAGAGGCGATCAGACAAACGTCGGGACCGCACCACACAAATTCCATCCTGACACTACTAGCTCCGTAGTACAGCTTTGGCCCCTTCAGCTACTTCGGCCGCTTCTGATGCTCCTGTAGCCGCTGCAGCTGTTGCTACTGCTAGCTAGGTGCAGGTCGCTGAACTTCGGGATTCACTTTGCACAGCGATGCTATTGCTCATATGCGTTGCTGCTGTGGCTGGGCACAGTTGCTATCGCACGCGCGCGGATCCTTATGCAAACGCGAAAATATGGCTGCTTGCTGCTGCTACTACTCCGCAATGCTACTGACGTTGCGCGTTGTTTGATTGGTGCACGTTGCACGCTACTTTATTGCACACCGCTTGATGCAGCAAGCTCGTACTACTGCTGTAGCCCTGCTGCCACACGCTGCTTGCACGCCGCACCTGCGTCGCTTGTATGCAGCTGCAATGTTGCTTGCAGGCCTCACTCACACGCCACTCACACTCTCCTGTCGGGAGGCGTTGTTTCGTTGATCAGCCGATGCTGCCGCATCGGTGGTGCTGATTGTGCCGCCCATATGTCAGCTTCAGGAGAACCCGATGGACACCAATTGACTACTAAACCCAAAAGTTAGGTGGAAGCCATCCTTGATGCTGTTGCAGACATGTTTGTTGCTCCTGAACAATGCAGTCTGCATGGCGCCACGTGGCGCACCCCAGCTACGTTTCAGACCTATTCTACTGCTTGTTGCTCACACAGCCCCCCTGCGCTCTGATACCATGTTGAAATGAGTCTAGGGCATGCAGGCCCATGCTTGAAGAGACATTAGCTTTGGTGGTGAGCGGGAGACACGCATCGCCAAGATTTGGCTAAGTCTGGAACATATGAATTAAGAATCAAGGAGGAGAGCACAATGAGCCCTGCTAAGGGCTTATGTACTGGGGACTGGCGGCTAGCCCACCAGGCCCCGTCATCCCCGTCGCACCAAAAGGCACGAACAGGGAATATGAATGTCATAGATCATGAAAACAACAATGGAGGTCTCCCGAGGCACTGGAACAGTCAACCGTGTGCCCGGGTCTTGACCGACGGGAAAACATGCAATATACCCCAAACGTATCTAAACTCTACGGTGATACACTAGCATCACCGACTATCTAGGCGAGACAAGTTTAGGCCTCCCGAGACGCCGGAACATGTAACCGGGCGTCCGGGTCTCAGCCACATGAAAACTACACAAGTCTGACAAGGGGCCACCAAGACTAGACTAAGGGCATAAATACTCTAGAGTCCATGGTTTCCGTCGATAGATCCGCGGTGTCCAAAGTCGAAAGCGAGCCGACTGCGGTGTCCAAAGTCGAAACCGAAACGCATGCAGTGTCCATAGTCGGAATTGAAATGACAGCGGTGCGCATAGTTTTCATTGTGCGAGGCAAAAGCAAAACTTATGTCAACTGTACCCACTATTTGCTCAAAGTATTCAGTCTTTATGGACTTGCATGTCGTAAACAAACCTCGCATGTTGCCAGCCTGGCCTGGCAGCCTCTGCTTCGTTTTGTCGTTTACCGTTCGGCGGCGAGAAATATGTACAACCTTGGGCCATGCATGTGGACCGATTGTTCTACCGGTTCGCACGATGAACCGGTACTATAGTGTGTATTTAAGGTGCTTCCTCGATAGTACACAGCGCTAAGTTTACTTCTACTTTCAAACTTTGACCAACACGTTCGCTGGGCATGGGCAACAACGTCCGTCTAAATGGCCCGGCACATGAGGGATGGGGTACTCCCGTAGCGGACCCTGTGGCGGCACATCGGGCATGGGTCGCATTGAAGGAGCGGTGGGACCACAATGTAGCACGCAACTGAGAGTTGGGACATGAAGAACCATCATGGGCCCAAGCTTCTATGACTCCGGAGCACATGCCTTGGAACTTTGGAGTGCCCATGCCCAGTAGCAGGCTGTCCAACTGTCCCGAGCAATGGGAGCCGTGGACATGGACCGGGCCACCGAGTCCATAGTGGGCATTCGATGATGAAAGTACGGGCATCCGAGTTTTATTGCATTGACATTCTTGGGTGTGCAAGTATCATTTCATTGACAAGTATGGGCATCTGAGATTTATTGCATTGACATTACTGGGTATCCCAGTATTATTTCAGTGAAGAGTATGGGCATCGGAGGTTTTTTCCACTGAAATTTCTGGGTATGCCTTTATTATTTTAGGACTACAATGGGCACCCGAGATTTATTCATCGTACATCTCTGGGTATCCGGGAATTGATTCTCTGACAAATATGGGCATGTTGTGTTTATGTTCGTGACATCACCGGGCACATAAGTAATATATCATTGACAACTATGGGCAGTTTAGTATTATTTCTTTAACACTTATGGACACCACATTATTATTCATGTGCATAGTCCGGGCATGGAAGTAATGTTCATGGCCCAAGTATGGGCATTGTTGACTGATTTCACTGACAATTGTGGGCATGAAACTATTAATTCAAGCAGTTCTACCCAATCCACTATGGATCTAACCACTTTGGATCCAGTACACTGCACAGCCACAGCCAATGGCACACGTCACATTCACATCCCTGCCGTCCTTGACATCCCATTGCATCAAAGAATATGTCCTCATCGAAGTGAACAGAGTCGATATCCTCGTCTTCTCCATCTCTTCCTTCGTAGAAGACATCTTCCCCATGCCTTTCCTCTGCCTGTGCTTCACTAGTGTAGGCATCCATTTCAGATGCGTCCTTGTGTGTCAGTGTATAATGGCACATGCCGACATATCTTGTTCTTGTTGGTGGCCACAAATAGGAATACAGTGTCTGACACACCAATGTCGCACCTACTCCCATGAGGAAGATGACGGTCAAGTCTACTTGGTCACATGTACTCATGTTTCTGATTCCTTGAAAAAATTGACAGAAAGAGAATGAAATGAACGTGTGTACAGTCTATATGTACACTTGGTTGCTGCTTTAGGTACATGTATTGGAAAAAACGTTGTGGACACCATTGTGCACTAAAATGTGAACATTATTGCCATAAGATGGACTACAACACAACCATTCTTCAACAAAGCTCCCGTCCCATTAGTGGTTACTGGTAGTCGATTATTTTCTCAGAAAAGGTGTTAGAAACTAGAACACCACAGGATCTTTAGATGCTTACAGATGCAGTGTCAAATGATAACGGGTACTCCTGTATTGTACTCAGTTCTCAACGTGTTCAGATCATACTCTCTGAACACTTCACACAGAGTCAGATACACTGGCAGGAGATGTACTCTCTCCACACTTTCCAAGACACTTCACACAGCACGGATACATACACCTTGTCACTTGCTCGTTCCAACGGTATGCTTCATTGCTGAAATGGTGAAGTACAAACAAGACAGAGATTTTCCTATGCTAGCAGCTACTTATATGGCGCTACTCGCGACACGACTGACACTGTAGTTAGCAGTACAAAGTAGTACAGAGACCTGACTGTGTCCCGAGGTTGGCTAGCACCCAGCACCCTCATTTCATCAACGACTAGGGTAAATCAATGTGTCGATCTTCCTCCTCATCCGTTGATCTTGAGCCTGTCGTTATTGAGCGGAACTATCGCTCGACGCTCAGGTCCTGGACGGCTGCGATCACACCATCACACCGTTTCACCATCAGTCCATCGGTCCGTCGATCTTCAGAACACCGGTTGTCTCTCGGCCGGCACCGTCTCTTGCTTTCTTGTTGCTTGCCTCGCCATCAATATATCACTTTTTGGAACCAGCAGGTTTGTGCCTCAAACTAGGTCATCATGACACAAGTTGAGACACAAACTATTCCACTTCCCAACATTCCCCCACTTGTGCCCCAATCTTCGACAGTAGTGGGTGCACAACCAAAACATGCCCCCCACGAGAAACGAGGGATCAGAAATGTCGAGGCACGGAAAAAGCACACCACCGAGGACCCCCCCCCCCCCCCCCCCCCCCCCGTGCTGTCCGAGCCGGATCACATGCCGCCAGCAGATGACGGACAAAAGCCGAAAGCGTCCGGCGCATCAGTAGAGAAGAGCAAAATAATACGCAGGGTGTATCGTGAGGAGGCGGAACTTTGTGACCCGGGCAACGCCCCGTTGGCCGAGATAGGCCTACACTCGCCAGCACACCCTGCCCGGACTCGGGGGAACGGCCATCTCCCGCTCATCCGGCCCGTCGGGTGAGCTGTCGGACAGGGCACCCTGCGGGGTATGACATCCAGAGGCAGAGGAGCGGAGATTATGTAGTGCACAAATGCACTGCTGTGAGAAGGGGCTGGGGATGCACAGCGAGGAGGAGAGGACACGGACCAAAGTCGAAGATGTCCAGAAGGAAGGGGCCACGGCGGAAGCCACGGACCGTAGGCAAGGAAGGCAGGTAGTCAACGAAGTCAAGGAGAGTTTGTCGTTTGCGAGGATCGCAGCGCGTGGCCGTGAGAGGATTATAGGTGGCGAGATGCGAGCGGCAGAGAGAAGTACATTGAGACCCGCGCACAGCCACCGAACTCAACGCCTCATCAGGGGGAGTTCGGGAGGCCATGCAAGGGACTCAAGGGAGAGTGGACGGGAAGAGGAAAGGGGCGTGGCGGCCACGCGAGTCCCGAGTCCGTGCCAACGCCTCATATGGGGGGCACGGATCCGGAGCCGCATGGCGGCGTTGCCAGCAATCGCCTCCATCTGTGCCAACGCCTCATTTGGGGGGCACAGAAGGAGTCGATTCAGAAGGAAGGGCAGAAGAGAGGGCGGATCACAGCGAGATCAGGCCAAGACGAGAGCAGAGGGAGGTATGAAGCTTGGCATCAAGTGCCTTGGTGAGTATGTCAGCAGTTTGTTCAGCGGTTGGAATGTAGTCCATGATGACCTCGCCATCAGCCACTGTGTCACGCATGTAGAGGTATTGTCATTTGACGTGCTTAGTGCGATCATGGAGAACAGGATCCTCAGAGAGGGCGATGGCTCCTTCGTTGCCGCAACGAATGACGGTAGGATCGAGCTGGTCAAAGCCAAGCTCACCAAGAAGCATGCGAAGCCAAACAGTTTCGTGGGTGGCCTCACTCTCAGCGATGTACTTTGCTTCCGTGGAGGAGAGAGAAACCACAAACTACTCCTTTGAGCGCCAGCTGACGGGTCTACCGTAAAGCAGAAAGACATAACCGGAGGTGGATTTGCTGGTAGCATGATCCCCGGAGAGATCAGCATCGCAAAAGCCAGAATGGATGGCAGAACCACCAGCGGAGTACCGAATACCAAGACTGGCAGTCCCTCGGAGATAGAGGACGGAGCGCTTGGCAGCCACGAAGTGATCTGAGGTAGGTCCTTGGCAGCCCTGGCTGAGGATGCCAACAGCATAAGATAGAACAGGACGAGAGCCAACCGAGGCGTACATGAGCGATCCCACAATGCTGGGGAACAGGCGAGCGTCAGCGGCAGAGGCAAGCTCAGGAGTGGGGACAACTTTGGTCAAGCCGTGATGAGCCCCAAGAGGTGTGGCCGCTTCGGACGAGGTGTCGAGACCAAAATTTTCAGCAACATGTTGAGCGTATGTCTGCTGGGTCAGAATGATTTGCTGTTGTGCCATGACATGTTGAACTTGAATCCCAAGATAGAATGTGAGAATTCCCAGATCGGAAATTTCAAAACGTTGAGAGAGGTGCGCCTTGAAGGTGTTGATCACACTGACAGAGGGACCAAACAGGATAAGGTCGTCAACGTACAGAATGACCCCCAGAGCATGCGTGCCGTGGCGGTACTAGACGGAGTGATCGGAGTGAAGACGTTGCAGCCCTTGTTGAAGAAAGAACTCATGGATCTTTTCATTTTTCTGTCGAGGCGCCTGTTTGAGCCCGTACAGGGAGCGTTGAAGCTTGCAAACTGCATCCGGTTGAGTAGTGTCAACGAAAGCTTCAGGTTGGGTCATGTAGAAAGTTTCAGTGAGATCGCCGTTGAGGAAGGCACACTTGATATCCATCTGGTGTAGATGCCAGTTGTTTCTGGCGGCGAGAGCAAGAATCACACGGATTGACAAACATTTTGGCCACTGGGGCAAAGGTGTCACTGTGGTTGACACCGAGAATCTGACTGTAGCCTCGGGCCACCAGGCGGGCCTTGTATCATTGTGGAGCTCCATGTGCGTCCAGATTGAGACGAAAAACCCACTTACAGGTAACAATAGGCGCATTGGGTGGTTTTGGGACCAGAACCCAGGTACCTTGCTTCTGAAGTTGAGAAAACTCCTCCTGTGCTGCAAGGAGCCACTTGTCTGCTTCAGGACGTCGCATGGCATCCTTGTAGCTGATGGGATCAACAACTTGGGTTAGAAGTGCCAGATCGGTGTCATCGTCTTCAGTGTGAAACGTGAAGTGGTCAGGGGGACGCCGAGCACGAGTGGAACGACACGGGCCATCAGATGCAGGTGCAGGCAATTCTGCAGGAGTGATGTTCTCTTCAGTAGCAGTGCCTTGTTCTTCTGGAACGATAGGGGGAAGAACTTCAGCATGCTCATCTGTAGCAACGTCCAAATTGAACTTCTGCAAAGGAGCAGGTGGATCAGCAGCAGCTGTTGTTAGTGTGACAGGTGGGAGAACAATGTTTTGGGCACGATTGTGAAACATTTCATCGAAGACAGGGCAACGACTTCGAACGATACGCTTGGTGCTGGGATTCCAGAGACGATAGACGTCACTGTGATCCTCACAGCCAAGGAGAATGCACTCGTGACTTTGGGGTTCCAGCTTGTCACGTTGTGATGGATGAATCCATGTGTGAGTAGGACAGCCAAAAATTCTTATGTGGCCCACGTGAGGACGATGTCCTATCCAGGCTTCAAAGGGTGTGGAGACGCCTTCAGGAAGCTTCTTTGTAGGCAGCCTGTTGGTAATGCAAGCAGCTGTCTGAAGTGATTCAGCCAAGAAAGCAGAGGCCAGGCCTGCTGTGTGGATCATTGAGCGCGCTCGCTCCAGGAGCGTACGGTTCATATGCTCAGCTTTCCAATTTTGCTGAGGAGTATATGGGATGGTAGTTTGGTGTTGAATTTGTTTGAGAGCATAGAAGGCCTTCAAGGTGGAATTGACAAACTCACCGCCATTGTCCGTGCGAATCCTTTTGACATGGCTGTCTGTCTCGTTCTCCACTTGATGAATCCACGTCTTGATAAAATCGGGAGCGTCAGATTTGTGGCGCAGAACGTGAACCCAAACCTTATGAGTGTAGTCGTCCAGAATGGCAAGGAAGGAATGCTTGCCTGAGATAGAGGCTTGTTGGATATAGCAGAGATCCATGTGTATCAAGTCGAGGGGCCTTGTGCTGTGGATATCGGCATAGCTGTGAAAATGCTCTTTACACATTTTACCAGTAAGGCATCCAGGGCAGAGATCCACACTTGAGGATTTGGTCAGAGTGTGAGGGAGATCATGAACCAGACTCTGAGCTGCCATCTTGGTCAAAGTAGCATAGCCCACGTGAGCCAAACGTTTGTGCCACAGCTCTGTTACATGTGATCCAAGAGGTGATGTTTCCTCAGTGGCAAAGGCAATCTCGTCAGAAGCTGGTGATGCTGTTGCTGGTGCTGTATTCAATGTTTTCAGATTTCCTTTGCGTGTAGCCAAGGCCAAAAGAGCACCCTTCTTTGAATAAATGCGACAGTTCTTGTCGTAGTCAAAGGTCACCTTCAGCTCACGGTCATTCAACTTAGTGACAGAGAGCAGGTTTGCCGCTAGTCCTGGGACGTAATAGGCATCAGTGAATTGACGAGCAATGACGGTGCCTTTGATACTGATGTTGACGCGGACTGTTCCATATCCCAAGGCTGGAATTATGTGACCATCTCCAACACGGACAGATTTAGGAGCTGAGAAGG
>SZWC01004496.1:34275-45205 GCA_023375785.1 Penium margaritaceum | reverse complement strand
TCTCTCTCTCTCTCTCTCTCTCTCTCTCTCTCACACACACACACACACACACATTTCACTCTCACTCTCGTTCGCTCTCTCTCCTGCTCTTCCTGCGGGAGGCCTCACCCTGGCTTACGGCAGCCTGTCAGGCAGCATGTAACAGCACTCGGCCTTGCTCACATTTTGAATGCTGTCCTCCGCTTACCTTGCTGCTGCTGCTGCTGCTGCTGGTGCTCCTGCTGGCGGCGTACGCAGTGGACACGTATGGTCAGTTTGTGGACGAGAATGAGGAGCTCCTCAAGACGCTGCCACCTCCTCCAGCTGCCATCGCCTACTACAACAACGAAGACCTGTACATGTGAGTGGGAACCTACAGATGCATACATGTGCTCCGGCAGTTTCTTTCTTGTGTAAGCTGCAGGAGCTGGGTTGCACAGGCTGTGGTTGTTGCAATAACTCCCGGCGAAGAGATTTTCTTTGCGTGTGTGTGCATGGAAGAGCGAGCCTGGTAGCTTCTCGCATGGGTGACAGGTCCTTCTGTGGACTAGTGGGGACTAGTGGGGACGAGTGGGGACTTGTGGGGACTCTTGTCAGTGTCGGTCAGGAGAGGCAGCCGACAAGCAACGATTGCTGCCCCTTGCACTTCCAAGCTGTTTCTTGGTGTGCGCTTGTGCTACTTCAAGCCTGCCCACCGTTGCTGTCTCCCGCGAAAGCAGCACCCTACCCAGGGAAAACCGTGTGAGCCAATGCAGCACCCTACCCAGGGAAAACCGTGTGAGCCAATGCAGCACCCTACCCAGGGAAAACCGTGTGAGCCAATGCTCTTGTCTGATGCCGCCACTTCATGCTGTTGCTTCTTGCCATAGCAGCTGTGACTGTCAGTGTTAGCTGCTGCAACTTCTGGCTTCGCTGCTGCTGGTCTTGCTGGCGATGCTTGTGATGCTGCTGGTTCTGTGGCTGGTGCTGCTGGTGCTGCCAGTGGAGTAGCCAGTGCAATAGATGATGCTGCTGCTGCTGCTGCTGGTACGACTGTTGCCGCACTTGTGCTGGTGCCTGTGCCTGTGCTGGTGACAGTGCCTGTGCTGGTGCCAGTGCTTGTGCTGGTGCTAGCCAGTGGTCACGGTGTCGGGAGGCTATCTCGCTGCGTATGTCAATGCTGCAGATGCTGTTGCATGTGCAAAGCTGCATGGAATTGCATGCAGTAGCCAGCACCTTCTCATCTCCCATTGCACTTGCCTTGCTTCAGGTTTGATGACTTCCAAACCTCTCGAGCCCCCGAGTCCAGGAGGCCCAAGATGGAGAGTCTGTACGACGTCTTCTCTGCCATCCGGGTTAGTTGTTCATGCTTTCACGTCCGAATCATACAAGTGCAACAACCCAATCCTGCTCCCAACCTACCTCTCTTTCATCCAGCCATCGTTGCCTCATCATCCCCAATTGCCACGTGGCAATCTCCCTTGAATGCCGGTGTGTCCCTTCCCCTATCTCTATCTCACCACATGTTGCTTCCTTCCACCTCCATTTCCTCTCCCTGGGCCTCCCATCCCCTTTCATTCACTGACTGCTCCTCATCGTTAAAAATGTAAATTGTCTTGACCACTTTCCAAGCTGACATGTGTTGTCTGGACCATGCACTTCATGCTCAATGTCGTCCCCTTCCACTGCCGTGCAGGACGACGAAGGCGAGCATGTGAAGACTATGTGGGCGTGCCAGCAGCTAGACGCAACAGTACTGTCGCCGCACACGGCTGCTCGCCTCTCATCGGCGTCGACATTGGTGTCGGCATCAACACTCAATGGACAGCTTGGGCGAGATGACACTGCTATCCCCACGCCTTTGGAGGCTGAGCACGACACACTCACTCTTCCAAATGCCTCGGGAAAGAATGGCAGTGTAACCGTGGCAACAACGGAGACCTAACATTGGGGGGACTGCATCATCTGCTCTGGTGTCTTCTGAGAGGGCATGTACCCATGACTACCAATTCCGGCCTTGCCTTCCAAACCCTGCCTACGCTTAGAGAGTTTCTTTTTTTTTTAGAGACTCAGGGGGTTGAATTCTGGTATGCACCACTTGCTGCTCCTCTGCAGTGGGTTTTGTGCAGTCACTGGGTTCCTCTCAACCTTCATTGGCAATATGGAGCGACAGGACAAGTGGTGTGAGCCATAACAACTGTTTATATGTATGTACATGTGGGACTTGCAGTGAGCTCGATTCAAATAATCGCGCACGTGTTCAGAGATTCAGTTGAAAGCAATTGCTGAGGCACAACACATGGAAGAAAAACTCTCTCACTATCCTCTTGTTCCCTTGGAATGATGTAAAGAACTCCTTACTTTCGGATAATTGTTGGGAGTAACTATCATACTAGCATAACAATGCACAGGTTAAATAATTGTAAGCACTTATAAACCCAATAAGTACCCCTTCCGTCATCTTTCGTGATTAGAACAGTGTGCCGAAACTGTTTTTAATAGAACGGCGAGAAAAAGTGCGTCAGACATTATTCCTATTGGTTTTCGCACATCTCTCTTCGTACTTTGTTGTGTCCTACCAGCTTGTGTACATTAATGTACAGATATTTGATAGCGAAACGTGACTCTGCTGGAGTGTCGTCTGGTGGAGCCGAAGCATGCTAACGCCTACACGCATTTTGCTGGAGCTGCCTCCCTCCAACGTGCTCAGCTCCATCGGCAAACCTCCTCGGTAGTCATGCCGCTAGCAGTCAATGTCGCTGCAAGTGTAGTCTGCACGCGTCCAGTGTTGGGTCTCATCGCTTTGTTGCATCTGTAGCGCCATGTTCTTCACAGGGTCCAAGTTTCATATCATTCGGGCACTCTTGGGACCGGGGACACCGCCTCGGTTTAGGCGGTTATAACTCATTACTGCTGTTTTTCTAGGTCATTATGACCGCACGACTGCGTTTGCAACGTGCGTATTATAACATGGTCCGATTTTTAGGCAAAACGGACAACGCCCAGGTTTTGGGTTGTCAGCTGTCTGGCAAGGCTCGTCGAGAAAACCCTGCTTGCCAGAAAATAGGTCATTTTTCTGATTGGCTTATGAACTGAGTAATAAGCTCTACATAGCTGGGGGCAGCTAGAACTTGGAGGGGTCTCCCATTCTTGCCTATTTTCACTTCCTAATCAGTCATTTCCAGTTTTCAACTGCTGTTGTAGGTAGCAACAGCTGCTGAGTAAGCACACAAGCAAGCAAGCAAGCGTGCGATGGGGCGACACCATGGATCGGGGGCAAGCTCACTCTGACACACTAGCGGATAAGCGAAACAAGTCTGTAAGTCACAAGTGGACGAGGTGGTAAGTGCCAGTTGACCGGGCCACCCACGCGAGGCATTCGACGTGGGGCCCGGACGCCACCCAGGGATCGAACCTGACCCTAGAGCGAGCGAGCTCCAAGCAATTTCTCACACGCCGGTACAACCGGACGTGTGGTCCCGAGGGATCAGCAACTTGGTTCACCACTCTAGGAGCATGCAAGTGTGTTACAATTCAACCAAACCACAGGCATGCAATCCTACAGAATGTATTCTCCATTTTGGCTTGTAGAGTCATCACTAAACTAAGGCTTGTGACGAGGTTGGTGCTGTGGCCACCAATCAGCAGCTTGATGGCGGCACCACCACTGTGTGCCTCATGCTGTGTCACAGTTTTGCAACAGAGAGCCTCAGTCCAACTTAATCACCTACAGTGATGATGTGGGTGTGTGAGTAGAGACAAGAGGGCACTTGCGTGTGTCACAACCATAACCAATAGTTGTCTGGCGCAAACTCATGCGCACACATTTCGGAGTAACATCAAAGCTCTCAGACTTAGACTATGGTGCAGTAGACTGAGGGGGCAGCTCAAGCAACGAGCGTGGGTTCTCGCATGCTGCATCAACAACGCTGCTGCCCCAACTTGCTGCATTAGGTTTTCAGCTTGGCTTCAGAGCCAGAGCGTAACAGAAGCAGCAGAACACAGGCGAACAGGTCCAATCAACGCCGATGGTCCCCAGAAACGTGCATGTGCCGGGGAAATGATGCCAGATTTTTCCTAGTCGTGTTGACCCGCCGGGTGGCGTCTTCAAAATGCACCCGACATGAGGGAAATGTTGCCGAATGCTTTTTAAACAACACTGACCCCACTTCGGTTGTAGCCGTGGTGGACTTGCGGCCGCCACGACCGACCGACGTAGGAGCGGCGCCGATGCACATGGTGACGAGACCGCCAAGAAAATGACTGCGCATCTGCTGTTGCCAGCGCGTTAGCAGCAACAGCAGCACACAGCAAGTAGCACACAGCTAGCAAGACACACCTAACAAGCAGCAGTTGTTGTAGCAAGCAACAGCAGCTGCTTTAGCAAGCAACAGCAGCGG
Organism: Penium margaritaceum; assembly: GCA_023375785.1. Classification (NCBI taxonomy): domain Eukaryota; kingdom Viridiplantae; phylum Streptophyta; class Zygnematophyceae; order Desmidiales; family Peniaceae; genus Penium; species Penium margaritaceum. The sequence continues at coordinate 40,847 of SZWC01004496.1, read as the reverse complement.
TACTAGCAGGCATGTGTCGTAGTTGGCAGCAGCAACAAGCAACGAGCAGCAAGCAACAGCAGAAGCACCGGGCAGGAGCAGCATTAGTAGCCCCAAGCAGTAGCAAGTAGCAGTGAGCAGCGAGTAGTGAGTAGCAGCACCAGCACTAACAGCACCAGCACTAACAGCACCAGCACTAACAGTAGTAGCGGCGGCGAGCAACAGGAGACGGCAATGCGCAGCAGTAGCGAGCAGCGGGCAGCAGCAGCATCAGCAGCCAACAGCAGTAGTAGCGTATTGACCGGCAGTAGTAGCAGCAGCAGCAGCTATAGCAAGAGTGCGCAGCTGCAACAACAATGAGTAGTGACCAGGAAAAAAAAACACAAAAGGGGGGGAAAACAAAAGCCAAGAGCGAGGCAGGGCCCCCAGACTTGCAACTACAAGAGCAGTTGCAGTGCGCAGCAGCGTAGTTGTAGCAGCAGCTGTAGCATAGAGCAGAGCAGCAAAAACAGCTACTGCAACACCAACCGCAAAGCGGCTGCAACGTGCAACACCGTAGTAGTAACAACAGCTGCTACAGCAGTAGCGGCCCATAATAGCGCTACACAGAAGCACTAGTAGTTGTTGTAGCAATAGCAATAGCTACAGCAGCTGCAACACGCAGCAGCGCAGTTGAAGCAATAGTAACAACAGCAGTGGCATGCCGCAACACAGTGCAACAATAGTAGTAGCAACAGCATACAGTAGTAGTGTAGCACCGTGTTGCACTTGGGTGACATCACTGCTGACGTCAGCTCTCACGTCAGCAACAACAGCAATAGCAACACCAACAGTAGTTTCAGCAGTAGCTACCACAACGACATCAGCCAGCACCAGGTGACGTCAGTGCTGATGTCATTGCTGATATCACTGCTGACATAACCACCTACGACAACAGATTGAAAAAAAGACCAAAACAAACAAGGGACTAAACAAGGGGGAGCATGGCTGAAAGTGAGGAGTGGTCTTGCTTTGCCGAAGGACCCGACCTCCCCCTTCTTTGACAACTACAATAGCAACAACAATAACAGCGGTTGCCGTTACTACAGTAGCAACAACTACCGTAGCAACAGCTGATGCAGCAGTTACAGCCGATGCATCAGCAATAGTCGCAACAGAAGCAGTAGCAGCAGCTCCTGCCATAGCAGCAGCCACCACAGCAGGAATAGCAATAGCAGCCGCACCAGCAGCAGCAGCAGCAGGAGTAGCGGCCATAGCAGCAACAACAGCTACAGCAGCAGTTGTATCCACAACAGTAGCAGCTGTAGAAACAACTGGAACTGCAATAGCAGCAGCAGCCAAAGAAGCACCAACACCGTGCAGGCTCTGTCGTCGGCCTTGCTGGCTTGACAGACCCACTAGCCGCCATATGCGTGCAGCTAGCAACGCTGACGCAACAACTAGCAGTACTAGAGTTGCCGACATCGCAAAGCCACCCTCCGTAACAACAGCAACTACAACAACATCAGCAATTGCCGCCCTTCCTTCTACTCGGACATGGTATTCCTTCAGTCTACTCTGCCACACAGTATTTGGTATAGCAACATACCCAGCACCAAAGGCGGACTGTGTCTTCAGTCCTAGGCCCCGCTCTGGGTGCCTGCCGCAGGCCAAAGGACATTGAAATCCCGCCCTCGCCACTCCAAGCTGGCGAGCAGTTCCGAAGCTAGGAGCTCAGCTTCCGCATCTGGACTGAGGGTGAGGGCCTATGGCCATACTACGTCCTGCCCTACAACTCCACCCAGGCCTACCAGGTGTATGATGCTGGTCGCGCTTTATGTGCCCTCGTCCCCGACGCCACTCCGGCTTCATATCTTGCTCTCGAACCCTTCCTCAGCGAATTCTCCACAAGAAGCCTCCTCGACCCCGGAGTGACATGGCACATCCTCACGTGCCTTCATCGCCTTTCTAGCGAGGCAGAGACCAGCCGCTTGCTTCAAGAGTTCAACTCCCTCCATATGGGGAAGATCGAGACGATCACCTCCTGCTAGCCGCGAGTGAAGGACATCCTTTGTCGCCTAGGAGACGCTGCACCACCGCCTCTATCTACGCTCCTCACCATCAAGCATGGCACCACCCACGTGTTCGCTGACGTCTTCGTCCATTACACCTAAGACGTTCTTGCCGTGATGGCTGCCCAGGGAACCCTCATGCCCTGGGCATATGAGGTGTTTCTTCGCATCGAAGAGGCTTGTCAAGAGTCCTGTATCAAGCGCATGGAGGCCCTCGCCTCTGCTACCATCGCCTTAGTGGCTGCAGCCGCCCCCGCAGCAGCTGCGTCCTTTAGTGCCTCATCATCTGGCAAGAAGAAACATAGGGGCGAGAAGGGCAAGGGCCCATAGCAGCAGTCGAGCGGATCGAGTGGCGGCAGCTTAGTCTACCATAGTTGTGGCCAGCCAGTACATGGGTGGTACACGTGACTACTCCCGACGGACAAGGCGTGCGTCATCGCCACCATGCATCGTCAGCGTGAGCCCTGCCTTGCCACCGCTGCCCTGACTCTTGCCGCTCGTGTTGTGTCCACGCCGCCCGCTCCCTTTCACCCTCCGATAGCTCAACTATAACTTCATCCACAGCCGTTGGCGCCCGCTCTGCCGTCAGCGGCGTCTCCCTTCTCCTTCTTGGCCTCCAGTGATGTCATGTCGTAGTCATTCTACTCCGTCGGGCCCTCCACCCGCGATCGTCAGTTGGAGCTGTTCATCACACTCCATATTGAACTGACTCACCCTCCTCTCCACGGAAGTGCGAGTTGCGTCGTCGTTGGTCACCCTGCCCTGCCATGCATGACAGAGTCTGAGGTACGGCCGTGCCCTGTACCTTCTTCCATTCCGTTCTCTGTTGCACCCTTCCCACCTGCTCCTCTTCATAATGATGTTGCATGGCTAGATGACTGGCAGTCCCGGTTTGCACCTCCTTCCACCGCATCCGTGTCCCTCGCCCAATGCCATGTGACCGTTAGCGACTTGGAGACACCGGTCCAGGAACCTGCCAAGACCTGGATCATCAACTTCACAGCCACAGATCAACATGACGGCCTCGCGTGAGGCCTTCAGTGTCCTTGGCCTCGTTACCGACGTCTCTAGGGTTTGGACAGGTTCTGGTCAGGTCTTACTTGTTCGCGACATCGGTGGTTTGTTTCTGTGGTCCCACTGGGGATGTCTTTGAGACTGATGTCCTCTTCGTTCCTGCTCTTGAGCTCAGCCTCCTGTCCATCATTTTCCTTCACTGCATGAGCATGGACGTACTGCATTCGCATGGTCTTGGCACTGTGTCATTACGTCCGTCCCGTCGTATCTTCGTGCATGCCACCACCTGTGGCAACTTGTGGCACATGTTGCATCTGTTAGCATCTCACTTTGTCCCCTCTTCATCAGTTGACACAAGCCACGTGTTTGTTACTAGTACACACTTTCTGTAGCACACACGTCTCTTGCACCGCCGCATTTGTTACGTCAACTCTACCGCTATCGAAAGCATCCTCCACACGTAACCAACCAAAGGCCTTGATCCAACCTCCTTTCCATTACCATGTCCCCCTCAGTGCATTGATTGCGTTCAGGGGAAGATGCATCGGTCCACCTACCCCCTGTCCTCCTCTCGTACGTCCGCTCCGCTGGACCTGGTCCACTCTGATTTCATGGGTCCCCTTCCGGAAAGAGTCCGTCAAGTAGCACGGACGCTGTGTCCTAACCCTCATGCACGACTACTCTTGCCATTGCAGGGTCTCCTATCTTTAGCAGAAGAGCGATGTCGACCAGACCATTCGTGACTGGCTTATCCGCGCTAATCGCAAGCGCGCTCACCTCCGCCCGGCTCGAGTCTGGGACTACGTAGCCATTGTGTGGTTGCATGTCCCATACCAGGGCGGCAAGCTCAAGCCTCGCAACTGTCTTTGCACCTTCCTCGGCTTCTCGCGTCAATTGAAGGTGTGGCGCTTGTGGGATCCTTCTCAGCATTGCATCATCGAGTCCCAGGATGCTCTCTTCTTTGAGGACCTGTTTTCCCGTGACCTCGTTTGCTCAGGTGCGTCAATGTCCCTCGCGTCACGTGTGTATGTGGTGCGTCCGTCCTCCATCTAGCCGCTTCTGGGCGTCACATCGTATGCACCCGCGAGTCCTAACTGGCTGGTTGCCCCATCCGTGTCTCCCTCTCCCTCCAGGCCAGCTGCATCATCTGCGTCCGCTAGCCCTTCAGAGCCGGTTGCTCCGTCCATCGCCGCTGGCCCTTCTGAGCCAGCGGCCACATCTGCATCCACTAGCCTCTCTGAACCGGCCGCTCCGTACATGTCTGCCAGCCAATCGGGGTCGGCTGCCATGCCCGTGTCCGCCAACTCCTCCGGGCCGGCTGCCCCGTCCGTGTCCGCTCGCCCCTCTATGCCGGCCCCCTCGTTCTCATCCGCTCGCCTCTTTCAGCCGGCCGCTCTATCCGTGTCCATCAGCCCCTCTTGGCCGGCTGCCCCACCCGTGTCAACCAGCCCCTCCGGGCCGGCTGCCCTGTCCGTTCCCGCGAGCCCCTCCGTGCCGGCTGCTCCGTCCATGCCGGCAAACTTCACACGTGGTCTGGGCAGGAGCCTCCGACTTAGGTCGAAAGTGAGCACTCAGGCCACCGCCTCGCGCCCTCTCGCTCCACGGCCTCGTGCCGCCCCACGAGGCTCCTTGCCTCCGGGCAGACCCACTCCCACTGTCATGAGTCGGTACCCTAGTACAAAGGCGCTTGGCTTGGCCATATTGTCAATCGCCACTGAATTGCATCCAGGGTCGGCTTTGGGCTACGCCTTGCTCCATCAAGAGCACAAACATGCCGTTGCGGCTACACTCACACGCGTGCCACCTGGGGCACGAGACGCCCGCACCCTCACTGTCTGCTCCACGGAGCGACCAGAGGACCCAGCCACCCTGCGTGAGGCTCGGACGTCTCTTGAGGCCCCACACTAGGAGGCTCCATGCACTGAAGAGCTTGTCGCCATTTGGTAACATCATGTCTACGAGCTTGTCGACCTTCCCCTGGCCGAAAGGCCATGGGCGCCATGTGGGTCCTCCAGCAACAGTGAAACCCAAACAAATCCCTGGACAAGTACAAGGCCGGTCTTACGACCAAGGGATTTACCCAGGTCCCTGGGGTCAACTATGACTAGATCTTCACCTCGGTCGGTCAGTTCTCCACTAGCTGGGCGTTATTCAGCCCTGTTGACCAGCACAGGTTGGAGCTGCATTAGATGGATGTGAACAACGCCTTTTTCCATGGCTCACTGGAAGACGAGGAGCTCTTCATGGTGCAGCCTCCACACTTCGACAATGACTCTGGCAAGGTCTGGAAGGTGTGGAAGGTCCTCTATGGCCTAAAGCAGTGACCGTGCTGCTGGAATCAAGAGATAAGTCATTCATTTCTTAGCGATGACCTCCTTCGCAGCACTGCCGATCCCGCATTGTTTGTCAGCCCGTGAGGCAAGACCTTTGTCGGTATCCAGGTCTATGTTGACGACTTACTGATCGCGTCGCCGGAGGCAGCCACCATCTAGCGGGTCAAGGACCTGTTGTATGCCGCCTACCAGATGAAGGACCTCGGGTCAGCACAAGATATGGAGCTTGAGCATGATCGCTCCATGGGTCTCCTGCATGTCGATCAGGCTGCCTACGTCCAGACCTTGTCCGGGCGCTTCACTGAGGACCTGTCCCTCGTACCGAGAGCATAGTCACTCATGCCACCCAATGGTCAGGCAAAGCTGAAGAGCTCTGATCCAGTCATGGTGGGGGAGCCAGTAGACGTGACCACGTATCTACGTGTCATCGGTTTGCTGATGTTCCTGGCAATGACGACGTGTCCGGACATTGCGTTTGCCATCAACCACCTTGCCCAGTTCTCTCAGGAGCCACATCACCTTCAGTTCGAGGTCATGATCCTAGAATGCGCTATGTTGTCTCGACCCCACAATAAGGCCTCATGTTCCATTGATAGCCGTCTGTTGTTACGGTGGGCTACACAGACAGTGACTGGGCCGGCAATCCGGATGGTAAGAGTCGTACTGGCTGGATCTTTCTTGTTAGCGGTTCGGTTATGTCCTCGCGTAACGGCAAGCAAGGCTACATTGCACTCAGCACTGTTGAGGCTAAGCATGTGGCCCTTGGTTATGGCGCATGTGACAGCGTGTGGCAAAGTCACCTACTGTCCGAGTTGCATCAGTCAGTCTCGTCCATCACGTTACATTGTGATAATGGGAGTGTCATCGCCATTCCTGACAATCACGGCGTGCATCACAATCGTACAAAGCACATCAATGTCAAGTATCACTATGTGCGTTCATTGCTGCATGACGGCAACATCAGCATTGTGTGGATTGAGATGGCACGACAGTTAGCTGACTTCTTGACAAAGACACTGAAGCGTGACTCATTCAAGAAGGCTACAAATGTGGTTGGTGTGCATCTGAGAGGTCCTCTCTCTCTCTCTCTCTCTCTCTCTCTCTCTCTCTCTCTCTCTCACACACACACACACTCTATCTCTCTCTATCTCTCTCTCTCTCTTTCTCTCTCTCTCTCTCTCTCTCTCTCTCTCTC
>SZWC01004496.1:0-34178 GCA_023375785.1 Penium margaritaceum | reverse complement strand
TCTCTCTCTCTCTCTCTCTCTCTCTCTCTCTCACACACACACACACTCTATCTCTCTCTATCTCTCTCTCTCTCTTTCTCTCTCTCTCTCTCTCTCTCTCTCTCTCTCTCTTTATATATATATATATATACTCCTGTCCGCTTTGTTTGTGTGCTCTCTTCCCATCTATGTTCACTTCGCTTGTGAGCCATGGGGGAGTGTTGGTTTTCATGCATCTCTCTTTGTACTCTGTTGTGTCCCCCTGGCTTGTGTACATAAGCGTGCGGATGACTGACGGCGAGACGCGACGCTACTGGAGTGTCATCTGGTGGAGTCAACGCACGCTCAGGCCTAGACACATTTTGGTGGAGCTGCCTCCCTCCAACGTGCTCAGCTCCATCGGCACACCTCCTCGGCAGTCGTGCCGCCGGCAGTCACAGTCAGTGCATATACTGTCTGCACACGTCCAGTGTTGGGTCTGACTGCGTTGTTGCATCTACAATGCCATGTTTTGCTTAGGGTCCAAGTTTCATATTATTCGGGCACTAATGGGACCAGGGACTAGCGTAGACGGTGCCTGGGTTTAGGCAGTTATAAGTTATAACTCATTCTTGCCATTTTTCTAGGTGATTCTGACTGCACGACTGCGTTCGCAACGTGTGTATCATGGTGTGGTATGGTTTTCAGGCAAAACGGACGACGCCCAGGTTTTGGGTTGTCGACTGTCTGGCAGGGCTTACCGAGAAAACCCTGCCTACCAGAAAATAGGTCTTTTTTTGGTTGGCTTGGAAACTGAGTAACAAGCTCTACATATCTGGGGGAAGCTAGAACTTGGAGGGGTCTCCCATTATTGCTTATTCTCACTTCCTAATCAGTCATAGCATGTTTTTAGCTGTTGTCTCGTGCTAACTCTGGCGCACGCGTTTCTGAGTAACAATACCAGAGCTCTCAGACTTGGACTCTGGTGCAGCAGACTGAGGGGGCAGCCTAAGCAACGAGCGTTTCTTCGCGCACGCTGCATCAACAACGCTCCTGTCTCAACCTACTGTATTAGGTTTTGAGCTTCCAAGCATACGTGAGTAGCGTGCGCAAGTGATGCTTGGACATCAATGATATCCAAGCGTTGGGGACAGCAAATGTGGTCGTTGGAGTTCGGGCCAGCAGATGCAGTGGCCCCGACGCTCGACTCATCGGAATCCTGGAAGTGCCTCTGCAGACTTGATGCGGCAATTTGTCTTCGAATCTTCCTGGTTGTGGCCTCCCTGAACCCTATTCCAAAATGGTACACAACTTGTTCCCATTTATTCAAAACAGCAAAAAGAGACACCTTCAAGAAAAACACTTGCGAGATATGGCGGTAATGCGGTACTGTGAATCTGAGAGAGCAAGATACGGAGCATGTTGTCTTACCTAAAGATCACGAATGCACATCATAAGCATATCATCTATGTTTGTCTACTTTCACACTTGAATCGAGCCATCATTCACTTCATGATCTTTGTTGTACCAAATTGGATGGGAAGCTTGGCCCACTGGGTCAAAACCGAGAGATTGAGCATGCGTGACCCTCAACCTGTCCTCTGCAACCACCCACAGGCAAACGAGTCATCCCAATTATTTGCAGAGGCCGGTTTGCACAACATCTACACATAAGGTGCAAGTAGCTAGGAAGCGAGAATGGCTGAAACTGTCAACAATTTCTAGAAGTATCACGGTTCATAAGTGAGTGTGAGGCATGAGGATCTTAACGATGGTCGATGAGGCAATCCATGTGAGGAAGCGGTGTGGGGCCTCACTGCCACCCCTTTTGGCTAAGCCCAACCACTTGGCAAATTGCCGGTGATGACTCACTACTGCTGCCAAGAATAAACTGGGGGTTGACCCCTTAGAATAACAACCAAAAAGTTAGAGAATCTTGACGCACCAACATGTAATGGATAATGTTCCACATCAACGACGAGTGTGTGTGGCCCATGAGAGTTTTTCTTCTCCTTGGTCTACTAACTCAACAGTGGCACTCCCGACTGTTCGCCAGCCACACATTGCAACCGGCATAAAATACATCATATGCTGCTCCAGCAGTGTCACTGCCATATTCTCTTGTTGTCTCTCCACTCAAAAACAAGATCAAGATCCCAGAGCCCTCCTTGAGGATGAATTCGTTGATGCTTCAGCTGTGAGCAATTGTGTGCATGTGGTTGCAGTCAAGAGGCCTTCATGTGTCAACTCTTGATTGATATGACATCCCCCCCCCCCCCCCCCCCCCCCCCCCCCCCCCCCCCCCCCCCGCATAAATCATGACACACAACCCACCATGCACTGAAGAGGTAAATGGACGGGCACATTAAGGAAAGAGTTTTGAACACCATGAATGCGCTAAAAATTGACAACATCCATAGCCATTCTTGAACAAACCACCTTTGAGAGCCTTGGTTAGATAGTCAGCATGTTGCTAACGTGTGTCGAACTGGACAACCTGAGTTTCAGCTTTTTCCATGCATTCACAAACAACATAACTTTCCATGTTGATGTGCCTGGTGTGTGATTGTGGCATGCCGTTGTGGTGAAAATGGTGATAGTACTTTGGTTGTCACAATAGAGGGTTGTGGAGCAAGACAGGATAGGAACACATAATTGCTTTATCAGGCTTGATAGCCACACGCACTCACATGTACCTGAGTTGAGTGAAACATCCTCAACTTCACTTGAGCTGCTTGCAACACACATGTGCTTGCCACTCTTCTCAGAGATAGTGGCACTAACAACAAGAATGTATAGCTTGTACGGTTTTGAATGTCACAATCATGTGCCTAGTCACTCTCGGCACTTCCATTGGCAACGTCTGAGGACTGTGCATGATAGGAAACTCAACCAGCCATGTGGGAAGCATGTTTGTGAAGGGCACTGAGGGAACTGCACAAGAAAGGTGACAGTAAATGTGACATTTGTGCACCTTCAATGCGAGCAACACGAATGAGTTGATGACATGGAGACAACACTTAAAATAGACTATCTTACCTAGCTTAGTCACGTATAATGACGTGAGCAATCTTTCACATGCTAGGGTCATCCCTGCCAATGCTGATGGAGCAGTAGCCATGAGTGGAGCAATGTGCTACCGCGGATAGTGCTTGTAAGCAGCCTAGTTTACATGCACTATGCCATGTTGTAAGCCACACTTAGCTCCATTATGAGGAAAACTCTAGAGGGGTCAAAATCTGTCTTATATGCATCCGGAAAAAAACCTTTGCCTACTAGACTGAGGAGGAGTTGGAGGAGGCAATGAGCAGATCATCACCGCAGATGAGGATAGCCGCGAATGGGAAAGATGGGGGTTTGGCAATACAGGGTCCTTTCGCATTGAAGGCCAACCTTCTCGACAGTGGTAGTGATCTCCATATTTCTGATCAGTGGTGGCTGCATAAGGCCATACAAGGTATTGCCCATCTACAAGACTTTATCTGTACCATCTAGAAGTCTAAGCAGATTAAACTTGTAGGTTTCATATTGAGCTCACAATGTAGGAAAACATTGCCCACATTAATCTGCCTGAGCTCCTACTTGTGATATGCAACAAGACTAAGGGGTGCACAAGCAATGGTGTAACGGCCAACGGGAGCAAATGCCACATCACACGTGACCCCATGGAATGCTAGAATCCCTCATTAGTAAAAAATATCCTATACTAGTCCACTGGGCCATGAGCTTGAGCCTCCAACAGTAAACCCAACATGCTGAGACGGTCTCACGAAGTGGGGATAAGGCAACAAGTTGAAAGAATCGATTCTCATTGGAGGCATTCTTCATTAATTCATCAACTGTGTTGTAAAAACTGATTGGCCACAAGAGAGTAGCCAAGTGTTTTTCTGGTTAAAAAAAACCCCCAAAAATAACATCGAATCCATCCAGGCTCGTAAGTCATGAAGGAATGTTTGAGGCCTCTATAGAACACTTGTTCCCAGTCGGAGTGTTCTATGCCACCTTAAGGTGGCACAGAACACCCCGACTGGGAAGTTGGAGAACACAGTCTCCACCTACGTGCACAAGGTTCCGGATATGGGAGGGGCATGAAGACATCCTCAAGAATGGGTACAAGAGGTGGCACAATGGGAGATCGAGAGACTCATGGAGACCAAGACATGACATATGTAAGAGAGGATGACTGAGAAGAGGGAGATGTAGCCGGTGACAACAAAAGGGACGGCATGGAGGACAACGATGCGGAAAACTAGGAAAGGGAGGACATGGAAGGATATGTGGGCATCGGCACATTGACCTGCTGAGAGGATGAGACCTCTCATAACAACCCCCCCTCCAAGCTGATGGAGTGGGTCAAGAGAGGAGAGCATAGGAAGGTTGCTGACATCACGATGGCAAACATTCTTCATCAATGAACCGCAAGATTTGATGACATGACCATGGTCAACATCATAAAAAGGCCATGCCTTTGATGGAGAGGAATTTCCAACAAATAGAGGCAACCATGAGGAGATAGCTTCGTATCATGTCAATTGTTGGGAGTCCAAATAGAGTTGGTGCAACTCCAAACATGAGTACGAGTAAGGCAAACATTAGCACGATGTCCTTGCCAACAGCCGAGTGGCACAATATGGCATCTAAAAATCTGCAAAGACATAGAACATTTTAAGACGAACGCAACAAAAAGCGGCTTGCTTATCGGAGACTTCTCTTGGGAGAAATGAAAATTTGAAATTCCTCGACCTGTGTCCAGTTATGGCCCAGATTTTTAGCTCCCCTTGGACGATGACGACCTCCACATAGCGGAAAAATGTGGGTGACGGCTCAGTTTATCTTTCCCGCGACCTACGAGTTGCTATTGTAGTAGAGATCCCTGGTGTTAGGGTAGAACTGGCTGTTAGCAAAGCTGGTTGTCTTTCCTCTCTGCCGCAGTCCGTTTTGCGTGTCAGGTTGCTTCTGCAACCATGTATACAGCTGCATGCCAAGCGATGGTGTAGAAGCAAAATCCATGGAGTTCACAACCCTCATTTTGTTCTCCTAGCATATCTCACATGGTAGAATTGTCACGATCAGCTCGACCGGCTAATGCTACGGATGAAGGACGACTGGCTCCGATGCTAGTGTAAAACTTGGTGGAGTACGTCATGTCAAAAGGGAGAAGCTCTCCGTGTTTCAATCACGAATGGTCATAAATGAGGTCGGCTCTGTCGACGATGCCTGTTTATCACACGGGCCTCACAGCGTCATGTTGTCATAGAGCAAAACTGCCCTTTCAAAGCTACACTGTACAGTCGTGAACAAAGTTATGATTATGTCACAATCGTATCCATTCTGCCTCCGACTTCAGTTCGTGTTCTCTTTCCTTGTAGACAAGAGCGTGTTTTGCATATGATTTTATCCGCTGGGTGGAATGACTACAGTGTATTTATACATTCAATGACAATTTCTCATGTTCTTTTGGAGATATGGATAATGAATGGTGCAACATTTCATAAAAAATGCCTCGCTACATTTCATTTCAAATTCTGGGTCTTTCTTCTCGCTCATGTCAGAATACGACTTCAAGACCCATTTGTCTCTTTGTAACTGCCACATGAATGCCAAACTTCACTGTGCCAGCGCGCATGGTCAACCTTTGGATAGCATATTTGAAAACCTCAATACAAATTTTCAACTTTTTTCTCTCTATAGCTGGAGGTAAAAGAAACTTGGAGTAACTAGGAGGGTGAAGAAGAGCTCCTCGTAAGCTTTCTGTCGTAATTCATGGTACTTAAAATGGTTGAATTTTTAGGCTTATAACCTCCTAGGACGTTTCTAATGTTGTTGTGGCTGCTCGTGGTGTTTTATGTCTCATAGCCGCCGGAACCATCACGTAGTTTGTCGCGAGGGTCGTCCTAATCTTACACCACTGTAATGGGTTGTGTCTTCAGCTCCTGCACTGATGTTGTCATTGGAGTTTGTAAAATCGCATCTAGAGCTTGCTCAAGGGGATTTCCCTATTGTATCACTTTGGGAAGAATCGTCATCAACACACATCGTATGGAGACTTGAGTATTTCACGTCTCTAGAGGCCCATTTCCATTTTCATCTTGCTCTCTCATACTGGGTCCAAAACGAGGGGGGGGGGGTCATACCCAAACTCGTGAGTTCGTATGAGTTTTCCGGTTTCAAAACAAGAAATTCAACCTAAACAAACTCAAGTTTCATTTTTTACGCGTCGGCACGAAACTGTCACGTGTGAGACACAATCGACGATTTTGTGTCGACTTCTATCGTGTACCCCTCCCTAACGCTTGCTCACCCAATCCCTTGACCTCGCTTGCTCTTGCGAGCAAGGATAACTAGCAAGGGCGATGAAATGAGGCCATGAGTCTTGCCCTTGAGGCCCTCGTGGCCTCTCAGTTGCCGATTGAATTACCAAGTCGACCGACGGCTAGTGGCTCACAAGTGGATGGCCGGCTGGCCGCCAGTCGGCCAGTAGCCAGCGGGTGGCTGGCCAATGGCCAGCCAACGTAATAGCTAGGGATGACTGCGAGCCACCCCCTCGCTATCGCGAAGTGGGAGGGGCAAACCGGCCCTCCTGCTATAGTATGTCAATGAGAATATGAATGTGAATGTGATTCTGAATGTGAATGGGAATGTGTTTGTCAATGGAAATGATAGAGCTAGAGACAGGGACTGCGATAGAGATAGCGACATAAACAAGTACTTCTAATTCCTTTCAAAATCAATCAAGGTTGGTTCATATCCCTTTCAAAANAATTACCAAGTCGACCGACGGCTAGTGGCTCACAAGTGGATGGCCGGCTGGCCGCCAGTCGGCCAGTAGCCAGCGGGTGGCTGGCCAATGGCCAGCCAACGTAATAGCTAGGGATGACTGCGAGCCACCCCCTCGCTATCGCGAAGTGGGAGGGGCAAACCGGCCCTCCTGCTATAGTATGTCAATGAGAATATGAATGTGAATGTGATTCTGAATGTGAATGTAAATGTGTTTGTCAATGGAAATGATATAGCTAGAGACAGGGACTGAGACAGAGATAGCGACATAAACAAGTACTTCTAATTCCTTTCAAAATCAATCGAGGTTGGTTCATATCCCTTAAAAAAAAACTCCACTTTTGACCTAATTAGGTGCCACACATACACCACATTTGTGGAGATTTAACATGCTAACATCTAATTCAAACAAAGGTTGACGCATCAAAACAAAGTATAGTTAAAGCGAATGAAGGCATATAAAACCCATTACATTAATTCATAACTGACTCTCTATCTCCAATGGTATGAAGTAATACATTGTTCACATATGTTTCCATTGATGCACAAGAGTACATGTACACATCACATGGATATACATAAGAATAAGCATGTGGATATAGATAGGGAAAATGTATGGATATGGATATGGATACTGGCATGGACATGGATTTGGGGTTTTGGATATGGATATGGAAATGGATATGGATATGGATATGGATATGGATATGGATATGGATGTGGATGTGGATGTGGATGTGGATATGGATATGGATATGGATATGGATATGGATATGGATATGGATGTGGATGTGGATGTGGATGTGGATATGGATATGGATATGGATATGGATATGGATATGGGTATGGGTATGGATATGGGTATGGATATGGATATGGATATGGAGATTGATATGAATATGAATACAAAAATGGATATCAATGTAGATGTGGATAGGAACCTTTTTATGGTAATGAAAATGGATATCGATTTGTGTATGTATGTGGATACAACGTGATTCCGAATGTGGATGCCAAAACGGACGTAGACAGACACATATGCAATGCAATTGATGCATAGCCAATATCTTCTTATGAATATACATAAACAAGTATTCAATAACATATATAGTATCCATGCACATCTATTCATCAGTTGCATAACATGGATGCATTGGTATGTATTTATGTAAACCAAATGGCATGCTTACTACCCTACTGAACCTGATATTAGATTATACATAAGCTTCTACGCTATTTCATTCCAAAAAATTGTTTTTCACTGAATCTCTACAGCACAACCTAATTAGTCCCTTCCACGACTAAGCATTGAATTTTCGAAGGAAACCGGGATCTACAGATATTGTATTTGGCATCCTTTTGTGAACCTCGTAAGAAAAGGCAACAAACGACACGTCATGCGCGCATTAGCACCAGCATGACCTTCCGCTTTATGCGTTTTGCCATGCCTTGTCAGGTTTTTCACTGCCACAATGGCGTGAAAAGGACTGCTGACTGGATGTGTCAGAATGACACGTCCAATCAGCGGCCGGTTAGCGATCCTGACCCATGCGGAGAGTTCTAGTCGCCCGTCAAATGAGCCTAGCTGGAGTCGAACAGCTCCGTTGTCGAATTTAAAGTTGCGACTCTTTTGTTGCACGAATTTCAAGGTATAACCAAAACAATTGGTTTGCCAAAAACGGACAACAAAAATCAAGTTGCCCTGAATTGCAATATTAGGACAATCAAATATCAAATAGATTAGGATATGTGTCACATTCCTGAGACACGTGAATCCCTAAAATCCGTGAGTGGGTATTTGTTTTCATTACATTCATGGCCCATTGAGCGATGACTTCAATATTTTTATGCCATTTGGCTTAGAGCATTTCTTCCAACTGCTCCTACCTCCAATATTTCGTTCTAGAAGTTTATGACAACTTCTACCACACTCCAAAATGGTCGACACAAGTGTCACGAACAGTATTGATGTTTCAACATTGTTCGGTCTACTTCTCCAGTGTTAGAATTTTACAAAGGCACAACTCAACTGTCTTGGATTCCCCCGAATTCTTGGTGGAGCTTCTTGAAGCAGCCACTCACGGCGTAACCTCACACATGTCACAGAAATCGAGCTTTGAGGACCCAACATATGCCTCATTCTCATTGTATGCATTGTATGTATGTCTTCGACTCGCTTGACACTTTTCATTGAAGTACACTCATTGATTAATACAAATTTTCCCTTCGACCCAAATCCACGAACTGTCTTTTCTCCTCCACTTCATCCCTGTGAATCATCTACGTTTTGATCGGCGTAACACCATGTAACCCGTTTTGCACTTTTTGTACAACATCGAAGCCTTGTAGTAATCATGTGGAAAAGTGGCCGGGTTATTCTATTCTTGGCTCTGTCCTCATGTGAAGTGATGTGTGAGAGTGTGTGCCTCTAAAGATTAGGCCTTCTTGTGAGGAGAGCACAGTCCCAACAGAAAGATAGACTTGGAGAATCTGGAAGCCAGAACTGGAAAACAAAAGGTATGACAAGTTCATTTCAGTGAGTCATGTACAAGGTATTAATGTTGTATGAACGACCAGTTCTGGTCCCAGCCTGCTACTCTCTTAGCTTGCTACAAGAAGCTATCTGCACCTGTACCATGTGTCGTACTTGCACCTATACCCTAGTGTCCTCCTTGCATTTATTGCCTTGTGCGAGAAGTGCCTGAGCAACGTTTGTCCAGATCAACGGTCTACCTTGTCTCTTGGCAAGCCAAAACATGAGCTCGATTCCTCCCAGCGATGGGTACGGTCATTTTTTTTCCCATGCAATCAGATTTGCTGCCACCACGTCACCGGTCGCGGGTACCAGATCCGCTACCACCATTGACTGCGTACGTTGTCGGGGGCCCACCGCCGAGACAGCCCCTCGGCAGATAGTGTGCTTCACATGCTATGCAGTGAGAGGAGAAGGCATCCTCGTGTGGCCTGTTTGGAACACACGTACACATGTATGAGCGAAACATCCTCCTGCGCCAGCGTGCACCGGTATGCTCCACATATCGGTGCAAATTACATTGCTCGCTCCATCCTCCTCCTCCTCCTCCTCCTCCTCCTCCTCCTCCTCCTCCTCCTCATCCTACGGTCCAGCAGAGGTAAGCTTGACTGTAAGCCTCATTTCCAAATAGTGGGAAAAGGATCAAATGCCCCCAAAGTTTGGACAAGGTCCCGAGTGTGCCAAAAACAGAGGGGACCCTCTTCTTAATTCAAGTTGGCCTTTGGTTCCTATGATTTGTGCTCAGTTGGATACCATTTCCATGACACCAAAAACTTGTGTCGACATCCCCTCTAGCAGTCGGCTTGAATCCTCTCAAACTCAAACTCCTCATTGCCTTCAACCCAGAGAGCAGGAGATGGAGCTATCCCTTGACCCTGAAAGGAGGTGTTGCGGTCATGACAGGCACAAAGTAGGGAGATGCGAAATGCTGGATAGATGATGGAGTGGACATGTAGATCTCGCTTGTACAATGCAGCCAAAAACTTCTCTACAATGCGAAACGGGCCCACCCATTAGGCTTGAGCTTCGGGCTCCCAACTCCCATGAGCTGGAGGTTGGCAGAATTCAGCATCACATGATTGCCCACTTGGTACTCCTCTGCAGATCGATGATCATAAGCCTGGTGCTTCCGCTACTTCTGTGCTTTTTGCAATTGTTGCTCCACCATGCCCTAGATGGTGGCAAACCTATCAGCACAGCCGGAAGAGATGTTGTTGTAGCAAGGATAGCTAGGCCCAGTAGCTTGTGGCCATAAACCACCTCAAATGGTGACTTCCTTGTTGATGGTGACACCGCTCACACTTCGAGCTTCTCCTCCTAGCCCTCTCCTTTTCGTGGGACCATGCTCCGTAGAAGTTGCTCCAGTGTCTGGTTTGTATGCTCTATCTGTCCATCATTTCACGGGTGTTATGTTGTGGTCAACTAATCCCTTGTGTCCACCTTCATCATGAGATCCTTCCAAAACTGCTAAGTAAAGCGTGGATTGTGATCTGAGACCACTCATTGCAGTACTCCATGTAGCTCGATGACATGATTGAGAAGGAGTTAAGCTGTCCCGGTAATTTTCATGCTCTTCAGACATGCAATGAAGTGTGCCATCTTGGAGAACAGATCCCCAACCACCAATTACGTGTTGTTACCCTTTTGCATCGCAGGCAACCCGCTCATGAATTCAAGCAAGATGACAGTCCATGGCCTCTCAAGAATAGGCAAAGGCTGTACCTCTCTAGGTGGCTTGGTCATCTACGCGTTTATACGTTGGCACACATCACGAATGCTCACAAACCTATTGTAGTCAGTCGCCAATGATGACCACCAGTATTGGCGTGCCAAGGCTTGGATCGTCTTTTTGGAGCCAAAATGACCTGAGTAGTGGGTATCACGTGCTTCTTCTAGCATCAATTACTTCAATGGCGCATAGTCTGGCACAACAATCTTTTGCTCTTGGTCCCTTTGCCAATACACTCCATCCTAAGTTGTGTGTTTCAACGTACCCCCTGTAAACTTTCCGTAAACACCATAGCCATGTTTGAACAGGCTGTGCATGTTTGGACATCCCAGAAGTACATAGATGGCATTGAGGCTCAAGTCTTGCCTCCTTAGAGGACCTGCCACATTCACCTTCCCAGGCCTATACTGGATCTTGTAGTCAAAACATCCTTCCAAGAACTCCATCCAGCTAGTTTGTTGGTGAATTTGGTTACCTTCTTTTGGTACATCAGAGCACAATGATCTGTGAAGACCACATAGCACCGCAACTCGAGGTAGCACTTCTAGTACCTGAAGGTATGAATTACAACCAATGTCTCCTTTGCATAGATTGTGTAGTTGAGCTCTTCACCTTGTAGTTTACGAGATCTGTTCAAAATCAACTGCAGCCCCTTTCCATGATCCTGTATCAGCACTGTTCCAATGGTGTAGTTGCTTACGTCTGTCACCATGACTTATTCCTTGGATGAATAAAGATGCACCAAGAACAGAACATCACACATTGCATACTTGAGCTCCTAAAGCTCTTCTGATCCTTCTTGCCCAACTCCCACTGATGATCCTTCCTGAGCATCTGGGTGAGGGGCACACCCCTCTCTAAGTATCCCCGAATGAGATTTTGGTATTAGTTGCCAAACCCAAGGAATACCAAGATGTCACACACGTATTTTGGTGTAGGTCACTGCTTCACTGCTTCCACCTTGTTAGGTCCATACGGAGACCCTTGCCGTTCACAATGTGTCCAAGGAACTTTGCATCCCTCTTCTTTCACTCACAATTAGGGAGCTTGGTAAACAGCCTCCCTCTCCGGAGAATGTCTAGCACCTACCAAAGATATTCTTGATGCAAAACCGGAGTTTGGGAGTAGATGACGATGTCAAAGAAAAACACCATCACAAACAGGTCCAAGTGAGGGTGGAAGTTCATATTCATGAGACTCATGAATGTTGCAGGAGCATTGGTCAACCAAAACGGCATGACGAGGTACTCAAAATGGTTGTACAATGTCCAAGACACCATCTTCTCCACATCCTATTCTGCAATCCAAATCTGAAGATACCCCAAGCACAAGTCAATCTGACCAAAAGTGTTATGCTTCCCTCCGCTGGTCAAACAACTCCTCCACCCTTGGCAATGTGTATTGATGCTTGATTGTTGTATTGTTTAGTAGGTGAAATTCCATGCACATCCACAACTTCCTGTCTTTCTCTTCACAAAAAGGACCGGTGGAGCATAGGTGGACACCAATGGCCTGATGAACACCTGCTTTGTCAACTCCTCCAACTACTTCTTCAACTCACCAAGCTCATTGTTGCTGATGTGATACGCTACACACAACGTTGGACTTGCTCCCGGAACGAGCTCAATTTTGTGGTCAATGTCTCGCTTTGGTGGCGAATCCTTTGACAACTCAGCAAGAAACACGTGAGTAAAGCTATCCAACACTCACTTAATGCCTTACGACAGCTATACTATTTCTTTTTACTACTCTACCTCTTGTTGCTTTGCCTCTATTGCCAACACTTCCACCTCTTCAGCTGCTTCCTTCTGCCACACCCACACAAGGTACACTTGGCCCCCCTTGCGTTGACAGCATCTCAGCTGCACATTATTTTAGTGTGGTAACTTCCGTGCCTTGGAGTCCTTCCCCTTAGTCCATAGTGGTAAAACTATCTGCTCTCTGATTTTCTTAACCCTCACATGATTGCGCACCCAATCCACAACAAGATTCATCGGTGCAATCATTCACACCCTAAAATGGCGTCATAGGCATCCATCAGACACGTGCAGAAGTTCAACTCGCACGGTATTTTTCCTATGTGGACCATCAAAGGTTCAGAAGCAACCTGAGTACTAACTCCCCTTGTGCCAACTTGGCCTTTGTTGGCTTCCCAGGATACCGTGCAAGCTTCAACCTTGCTTTCAGCTCATTGCTGAAGAACGAGTGCGACACACTACAATATAGAAAAACTTTTATCTGCTAGCAAGTTTGGCACCCCTTGCTGTCTACAATGAGATTTCAACTTTTAGGAGTATACCAAGAACGATCCCACTGCCTTATTTCCACAACAATACACTCGGTAGCTCATTAGTTGTTGGACTTTCCAAACTATTGTTTGCTCATGCGGATGACTTCCCTAGTAGTTGTTCGTCCACCACTTTCTGCTGTTTCCCTGCTGCTTCTTCTTGCAGTCCTTCTTATGGTGTGTAGGCTTCCCGTAGATCCAGTAGTTTTCCCAACGCAGCTTGCTCTGCTGTTGGCCTTCTTGCACTGCCTCGATCTCCTTAGTGTCAGCTTGTTAGTGCTGTGTTCAACGCTGGAAATTCTCTTGCTTCTTATGGAAACCCCCTCATTGGTAGCGTAGTGCGTGAACACGCTCAATAGTGGTCATCATAGCTTGGAACTCCGTGATTCTACTTAGTGCCATCATGCACTGAATCTCTTCCTTCAGCCCGTCGTGGTACTTTTCAACCATATCCGGCTTGCTCATGTCGTCAATCTTCGAGCACAATGCCAAGAAACGACATGTGTACTCCTACACTGAGCCGATGTGCTTTGGTTGCTTAAGCTTGTTACGTGCGACCATGGAATTATTCACGAGGTTGAACCAATCTATGATGGCTCGCTCAAACTACACCCCTATCATCGACACACATGCTTCTGATTACCTCACATCAGGCTGCCACAAAACAGCATGTTGTACAGCTATGTTCCCACCTCAACCTCGAGTGGCCAGCAGATTCAGCTGCCTCCACCACTTGAAAGCTGATCCACGTAGCAGTGTCATCGTGATTGATACACTCACACCATCATCCTATGGACAGTGATCCAAAGCCCCAAAGTAGGTGTTCATGGTGAACAGCCAAGTCTGTACACTTGCACCCTTGACTGAGGCATTGAATGCTTCCGGAGCCTTTGGCTTTGGTCTTGGCTGACTCCTTGACCGGGCCGCCCAAACCTGTCCAGCGTTAGTCCCATCCCGCAGGTCAGCCATCTCTTGTTTGAGCCGCTCATTCTCCAGCTGAGTGCTCCTCGTTGCTCTACGATCTGCTATAGGGCATGCTCCACGACTCACATGGATATCCTTGACCATGGAGATCTAAAGAAAGTTTTGCAATGTTGCTGTACCAATGAAAAAATGGCAGCAACTTGGCAAGGCGAGGTGAAAATCTAACGTTTCCGAACTACATGGGAGTCATCCTTCATCTCCCACGTACGTGGTGTAGGCCGTGTGGATGCTCTAAAATTATAGACAAAATTTCCATAGGTGAGCTCATGCATAGGCATCAAAGTCTAGTCCAACAGCCTCCCTCTCTCTTGGCCTCGACATTGCTCGGCATACTCCATGCCTTCGGCTCGTTGTGTTGGTATATGTGCTATAGACACGTCGAGACCTCTGGCCTTGCCTCACACACTCACCAAACTGATCCAGGTGATTGAAGTTGGAGGTACACTGCCACTGTCTCCATAGTCTACACAATGATAGCGTGTGGGTATGCACAAGGATGAGATCCAGAGCAGATGACACTCATCTTACTCCAACGGGCCTGTAATTGTTTTGTTAACTTGTTGTAAACTCGAGGCTTCCTAGTGGTCTTTGTTGGGGGTTGTAGCCAGGTTGCTTCTCTCAAACTGTATGTTGCTGGTGGGTTATCTGACATCTCAATTGCAGGTTTATTCCAAGACAACCAAGACCGATGGAGGTCAATTCCATGCGTAGCATAGACGGCGAGCAAGGGTGACCTCGCTGCTTACCTGCTTGTCATTTTGCTCCCGTCACCTAAAACATTTTTTACTTGTTACTTAATACTCGTGAATTGCGTGTTGGACAAACCGTGATCTATGACGTTTTCTTCTCTTGGTCTTCCATGCATGCATTTCCCGTCCTCTCACTTACACTGGGGCCATTCACCTAGTGGTTTCAAAGCAGTTGTAAGATAATGAGTCACGCTCGCAAGTGAGCGCACGATCCTGGCCATAGGGTGATAGTGTGCCACCCCACTACCGCTTCCACCGTCTGCCTTTGTAGCCTATTGCAATCTTGCAGCCAGCTCTTGTCCTTGGCATCTTTGGTCTCATGGGGAATACCTCTCCACTGTAGGTTGTCTCTTCCCGCATGATAGACACATCCCATCATTGCTACCGCCTCACATTGGCGGCAGCCGTGACTTGGCGCACTCGGTGCCAGTCAACCAAAGCATCCTACTACACGTCCCTACAACCTAGCATGGATTGTACACAGTGCATCAGTCGCGATGAAATCTCCGAATGTGTTGGAGCTGCCGCAGTCACTCTTGCGCCATCCGTAGTCCTGCCATCCGCTTTCAGCCATAACTGGAGTAATGGCAGCAAATATTACAACAGCCACAACCGCGGCAAGGGACGTATTGTCACGACGATAGCAATTACAGTGGCAGCAAAAACAATAGCAACAACCGCAAGAGTTACGCCAGTAACCATTGTAGAAGTTGTACCTTATTCCCAAAGGTAGCCACATCTACTGCCTTGGCTGCAGTAGCTTTTGGAGACAGAAGATGGTACTCGAGGATTTTTCACCACTCATTCAAGAGTTTACAAGCATCTTCCACGAAGAACTTCTAAAAACCCTACCACCTAGTAGCAGTAGTGGTACTGACAGCAGCAACCACAGCATCAGAAAGTGTCAGGATGCGGCTTTGGCTGGAACAACACTTGTAGTCGTCACACCAGAGGCAACTATTATAGCAACAATTACGGAACTTGCAACCCTGGTAGCAACAATGGTATCGGTAGTAAAAGCTATAGCAGTTATAGCACAAGCAATTTTCGGGTTGCGCATTTGGCTGCAACAGCATCTGTAACTGCCGTAGCAAAGGCAACTACAACAGTAAGGGACATTCAGGCGTGGTCAGCACTCACAATGGTGGTGACCCGGTCTCCACACTGGCACAGCGTGACGTCCCCGCCATGCTTTCCCTTAATACGTACTACTAGGGGAGGACGGGATACCTCCATTTGCATTTTCATAGAGGTATGAGCAGCAAATGGACATTCGAATCTTCTCTAACACCGTCAGAGCAGACAACTCGTCAACGACTAGTAAGCATCTCTCTTCCATTTTCTCCCGAGGGGAATTGCCAGCCACAGGCATCTCTAGAGCTTGATATCACTACTGCCTTGCTTTACACAATGATCACATAGGACGTTGTTAGTCTACTAAGTGCAATTACGCATACAACTTTCGCTACCATAGACGTCGCTGTGACTGCCATCGCCGATTTTGCAACAGCCGTCAGAGCATCGCATGCTTCTGTTGCTACATCTACCGAGTGCAGAACTAAGACCTACTTTAAGGAAGCCGTTGTAGTTGGTCACATTGCTCCAGCTACCATGGACATAGGAATGCAGATCTCTATAGTAGCGTTGGCTATTGCATCCACAATATCGTCAGTTGTGTGTGCCACTCTAGTAGCTACATCCTTCATCTGCACCTTTATTGCAGCAGCTGTTACCGCCTTAGTATCAGCTCCATGTGTAACATCCAGCCTTGTCACGGTGGCCGTCTCTATCGTAGCCGTCTTCACCACCCTAGGTACAACCTTTATCATTAGGGCACTTGCTCTCGTGGTCCCCGCTACTGGGGGGGGGGGGGGGAGGGGGATGGAACCTCTCATTGGGGTAGGGTCTTTTTTGTTTTGCAAGGTTCAGTAGCGAATAATTCAGGAACTTGACTAATTGAATTTCCGCAAACTGTCGGATAAATCTAATCAAAGATCAAGATCAGTTCGAGTATTGTTCACATAAATTATGATGTGTGATGTTGCCGTTTTCTACCAGAGATACAAACCGATAAACTAACCAGATTCATTCTTTGATATTGAAACAAGAGCTCGTCTCCTCCCCCCCTCCCCTCCCGCCCGAGGTTAGAGTGTATTGCGGGGGTGCATTGGGCAGTGTATCCGGTGTGCCGCATGAAAACACGAGTGTATAGATACACAATTGTATATTCTTTAGCAGGCTTGTAATACACTCTCCATTCACTCCCCCATGACACTCGTGAAGTTTGGCGGAGAGGGGGACGGACCTCCGATCGGGGATTGGTTGGTTCACTTGTGATTGTTTGCGTGTACATCCTCTATCTAAAGATTCTCCTTGAACCGTCCGATGACTTTGATCAATGATGCCAATCAGCTGCATTCAACTTTATTAAGTATACACAAGTGTATCTCTTAGGTTGTCCACCAGCTACACTTTTCAATACATCGACCAGATACGCTTTTCACTTTTGAGGGGGAGTGGGGAGGGCTCGTCGTCTACCCGTCCCCCCCTCCATGAAGTCATAGTGTATTAGGCCGGTGTATTGGGTGGTGTATCTGAAGTGTGGTGGAATAAATGCACTAGTGTATTCATACACTTGTGTAGAATTAGTAACAGGCTTACAATACACCAACCCATACAATACCCCAATGCACTCGAGGTGTTTTGGGGGGCGGGGGGGGGGAGGACCTCCAATTGGGATGCTGTTGTGTCAATCGCAAAATGCTCAGAGCGCATAATGCTCGTAAGTTAAATTCCTGGTGTGATTTCCTACAACCGTCGGTTCATTCCGATAAGTGTCTTTGATCGCTAATAGCTTGCTTTGAAAAGACTACATATGTGTATTCCTTGCCATATCTACCAGCTCACTTACTGATACACTCACCGTATACACTTTTGACTTTTGGGGGAGAGGGAGGGTTGTCTCCCACGTCCACCCCCCCTTTCCGAAGTTGATAATGTATTTGGAGGGAACATTGGGTAGTGGATATGGCGGAGGGTGGTCTTCATACTCTGGTGTATTTGTACACTTGTGTACATATTCCTGTCAATTTATGATACACTTTACAATACACTCAACATGATGGGGGGGAGGGGTGGTTGGCAGATCATGAAATACACAAGTGTAATGTTTCCAAATCTGCACAATACGCTCCTGATACAGTCGGACTTGGGGGGAGGCAGGTCAACTTTGAGCGAATTGCGGAGACGGCCCTCGCAAAGTCGATAAGTGTTTCGATGCCTTACAATTATTCATCTGTGACCCTAGCTATCTTTCGAGCCAATACTGCGTATGATAGATATGACCCCAAGGACCTTTTGGTACACAAATAGGCCAGATATAGAACAATTAAATGCATTATGCAATACACATAAACAAATTGCTTTGACTTTAACTAAATGCATTAAAATCATCCCTAAAAATAAAACTGCATCTGTTCACTAAGAAAATGGTGATGTAACAAGTGTATATACACCACTAAAATTTTAGAAAGTGACAGTTGTAGAGGAGTAGTACACATAGGTTATTGATTGTATAAAAGTAGGGTAATTAACCATAACTCAGGGGAGTTGAGTATTGCTACCTCTCATTTCTGTCCCTCCTTGATTTCCATGATTGTTGTCAATGGGGTGTTAAACATGCAATTGACCTCTTGATTCTGTCTCCACACACACACATACCATCTATGCAGGCAACTAATCTGAAGTGAAGTTCTTGGATGCAGCATCAGGGCACGTCCAATGGATCCTGGCACTGTGAGCGTCTCAGTTGAGTGCAAGAATTCCGCCTACAACACACAATCAAGATGTGTCTGAGAGCACATTTGCCGTTGTATGTACAAATTTGCTTCGTTGATCATTAGGAAAACATGAAGCAACATAGGGGAGTATGCACCCACATACATGATTCATGGTGGTTAACCGTATCTTAGTCATGCATACTTAGATAGGATTGTTGCTTTGGTGATGCCCGGTTGCTGGTCCTATTGAACCACACGTCCGGTTTATTCTTGAGTGTAAGGAACTGCCTGTGGATCATTTGTCAACTAGTCCGATACGATCCCGGGTTGGTGTCTGGGCCCCACACCAATCTCCTCACGTGGATGGCCCGGTAAACCGACTACCATCACCTAGCTATTCCATTATGCACTCACTTGCTCTTTCTACACACTTGCCATTTCTAAAGCAAGTTCGATCCATTCCATAGTGCCTTGTGTGCATTCATGATCTCATGCTTGGCCAAACCTGCTGTTTTAGCAAGCCTCTACTGCCTACTGGCAACAGAGTAGGATGCAGAAGCTTCCTCACAAGCTTACTCTCCCCCTCCCCACGATATTGGAACAGGCTATCATCGCCACCGTGTTCAACAGCCATTACAAAGCAGCAACACTCTGCGTAAACAATGAGGTCCTCACTCACACGAGTACATAGAAAATCGTAGCCGCCTCTTGGCTACAGCTGTAGCTCATCATTCATGTCTTACAAGCACTCATGCCATGGTAGAACCAGCATACGCACCCTATACACACAGTAGATGTGTACCAGCACGGTTGCTCTTGCCTCATTGCTGCAGCTGCACCCCGTAGCTTGCTTGTACCCTAGCCAAATCTACCGCATTTGCAGTGGCCATGGCATCTAAAATGGTAGAAACAGCGCTTTAAGCTCTTAGCAAACCTGTGCCTGCACTATCAGTGCTGCCTTGTGGCTCCGTTGTTGCTCATTGCTTTGACGTGCATATGCACTCATTGTCCGCAGCAGCAGCAACACTCCAAGCAACCAGCACGTCTGCACTCACAAAATCACAGTGGCAGTTTCTGCTTCCTCGTGGCAACAGCCTCCAAAGGGCAACTTTGCTGTGCATCTATAGCAATTGCTTGCAACAGCAGTGGTGCTCTGCGTAATCTACGGGTCTGCACCCGCACCATCACTGTGGCGGTCGCCACCGCCTCATAGCCGTAGCTGCCACCGGCAACACCAACGTGCATATCTCAATTGCCGTGCCTCTAAACCCTCAGTAGGTCTGCACCTGTGTTATCACTGTGGTAGTCACAGCCACGTTGTGGCTGCAGCTGCCACTCTCTAATCCGACGTCCATTTGCAACAGAAACACTGTAAGCACTTGGCAGGTCTGCACCTGCACTTTCAGTTGCTGCCGCCTTTTGGTTGCAAGAACTACCTGTTATCTCTATGTGCATTTGCACCTCTTGCCACATCTACAGCCAAATCAACCACTTATTTACAATTGGCGAACAACTGCCCAGTAGGGCAGCTTGAAAGCAATCACTATGGCTTCTCTGCCATAATCAGAGTCCATTCCCATGTCTCCCACTGCTAACTGTGAGCTTGACCACATCAAGGTCGCATGCTTAGAGGCCAAATCTGAGTGGGACCAGTGGTTGCGTGTTCAATGCCGTGACCCTGGCTAACATCCCGGCAAGTGTTGCAACTTTTTCGAGTACTACGATCAGGATCAGACGCTGCAGAGTACGCAGGAAACTGCCCGTTGGCATCTGACAACTTGTCGACACCATGGAATGTGCAAGCCACAAAGCCTCCACGGAATCCACGACCTTGTCAATCCCCTGTAAGCTCATCCGTTGCCCGTAGGATACGTCACCATAGTCAGTGCACAGGCATTGGACAGGCAGCTCAATGAGCTCCTACAAAAGCACGTGGGTCTCACTCATGTTGCCATTTTGCTTCACGGGCTACCTACCTTTGATTCTGGGTCTATTTTGTTGTCTCCCTCTGGTATCCTCCTTTTCTTCAAGGCAACACCGGTCTCCAACATCATTGTTGCCTCCACGTTTATTGCAACTGCTCATGGTGCCCGTACACCCGCCAACACTGCCGCTGTTAGAGCCATTGATTCATACAAGACAGTTGCAGTTCATTGAAGTCCCCTTGCTGCTGCTTCCATCAACATAGTTACACAGGTTTCTGCTGCAACACATGCAGTAGCAGGAGTAGTAGCAAACACTGCTCTCTCAAATGCAGTGAGCTCCACCCACGCATCCACATCACAGGCTTTGATTGCTCCATCAGTATCGACAACCAGCCATTATGTTCTTGTCCTCCTCTCCATAGTAGCAGCAGACTCCACCCTCTCAACTGTTGTCCTTGCTATTGCTGCATTCCTTCTTCTGTCCACGGCCTCTACTATGGCTGTGGTTGCAGTTTCCACCGCAGTTTCTTGTTCTCCTCTTTTTTCTCCTTGTTGTTAGGCCTGGTGAGCTTGCCTCCTTGTCCTTTGCCCTCTCCTCTGTCTTCTCATGGGTATGCTTTTACGTCCCTGTCTGTTGTCTTACAACACAGCCTTGACCTGATCTAGCCACCGCTCCCTTTCTTCCCATGGCCAGTGCGCGGGGAAACTTTACCATTTTCTTGCATCGGATTCACATCAGTGCCATTGTGCCAATTGACAAGGAGCAATATGTTGAGGTGCAAGAGGAACTGCAGCATCAGCGTGCTACACTCCAGGTTGCGCTTACTGCTCAGCGCGCAGTCAAAGAGCAGCTACAATGCAAACAGGGTGATCAAGATGTCATTGCCGACCGGATTTTTGACCTGGTCCTAAACCGTCTACAACCCACCCTCCTCTCTGTTCTTGCTGCATCCACGGCTGCTGGCATCACTGCTGCCATTGCCACCACCCTTGCTTCTGCATCCACTACATCTTGCTCCAACCAGTCTCATCCAAGTACAGCAACAGCCACGGCCGATTCAGTAGCAGCCAATGCCCTCGTATCGCCTCTGAAATGTTAGCACGACTTTGACACGGTGACACCTCACTTTACCACTCACCTCACCTTATCATCCGGGGAAGTATACTTCAGTGCATGGGTACAAGGGGAGCAACTTTGGAAGTTTTATCATGAGCCTAACACCTCTGTGGAACTTCCCTTTGTCCCTGTTGAGTTTGAGTCTGTCCGCACTGTACGTGCACTCATCCCTGTCAGGCCTGATAATCTTACAGATGCGATGGGGTCCCACAATGCTGGGACGGGGCATGAAACTCTTGAAAATCCAGTGGGTGCCTATGCTCTCACCAAGCATCACACCACTGTACAGGTTGGGTACAGATTGTTCTCACTGTCGAGTTCAACACACTATCCATGCGCACTGACAAGACTGCTGATGCCTACTGGAAACACCCTCTCAAATTGCTGCATGACCTGGGCAAGATGGCAACTGGACAGCTGCTGGCCATCCTCTCCATCATCAACAGCATCATTTTGGAAATCTTTGACATCTTCCAGGAGTTGAAGGCTTCTGAGCTCGATCGTCTCATAGAGCCTGTTCCAGCTGATTCTCAACCAAGCATTGGTGCTCTCTAGAAGTTCATAGTGCAGTGCCACACTGATTGGTGGAGCCCGCTGCAAAACAAGCACATCCATCATGGTACGTGTGTACTTGTGTGTCTTGGTTTATGCGTGAGTGTGGAAAGTGTCAAGAGGTCACTTGCGTTACATTCATAACCAACAACGGAATAGCAAGGTGATGGTGGCTGGTTGACCGGGCCACCTTATGCAGGGTGATTGACGTGGGGTCCAGACGCCACCCCGAGATAAAACCAGACCAGTCGACAGAACATGCTGCCGACGGTTTCTCACAATCACAAATGAGCTAGTCCTATGATCCCGTAAAATCAGCAACTCGGCATCACCAAGAAATGATCCTATCTAAGTATGTATGACTAAGACACTGTAAACCACATCAACCACAAGCCAATATGTGTGAACCGAGGGGTGCCCGACGTGACGATCACACGCCAAGCCCTCGGGATAAACCTCCCAACCCTCGACCCCTTAGTGTATGGGTCAGCCATTGAGATGCCACACGGTCCTCTCCTGGTATGAACGCAGATGCTAGTGACTGGGGTTCCCGCTGTGCGACTCTCTTGTCGGCATTTGTAGCAAGGTGCGCTGAGGACGGCTTGTAGGATCGAATGGACGTGTGCGAGGCAATGCTTGAAAGACAAGGAGAGTTGGAAAAGGAATGAATCCTTAGACTTGATGGATCAGTACAAGGAAATGTAAGGATTCTTTGGGTAAGGTTGGCATGCCTAGAAAAAACCTTAGGTTGCCTTATGTACCATCCCAAATGAGCCAGCTGAGAGCCCCTCCGCGCTATGAAGCCCTCTGCTGAGATGCAATCATGCATAGTACATGATGCAATCATGCATCATGTACTATGCATCGCTAGATTTCCAACGCACCAAAGAATGCCTCAAGCTGTGGAGAAACAGCTGACTTATGGTCATGTGAGTGCTCCATGCGTGACTGTCGCTTGCAGCACAGCCAGCCCGGGTCATGGCCATCCAAAGCACCCTTTCTTGTGAATGCAGCCCCAGCCACCATCCGGAAGCGCCCATGGACCTCAATGAACCTTGCCTCATTGGCTAAGCATCCATTGGTACGTCTCTCGTTTTCTCGAGGTGCTCCTCCCACATTTGCACGGCCATATCTTTCTTGTCCCTGAACCGAATGACCCGGTTCTTGGGTGAAGTGTACACTCTTTTTCATGTAGAATACAATGAGTTCATCAAATGATGATGTAAGCACAACCTCGACCAGCGGCTCCCGTAACATGACCCCCCCTTCCGAGGGCGCACCGTCCCTGTGCGCTCGTGGTACGCACGGACGACCGTTTTAACCGCACCGCCTCTATAGAAGTCAGCTTTGAGAATGTAGCAGTTGTGCTCAGGCTCATAGCCAAGCCATTGCACCAGGTGCTGCCACCCGTTGCTTTGCCGATGGTGCCATAGAACCTTCTCCACCACGTACTCCTCCTCACCTTCCACCAAGACCGGTGGAGGAGGAGCCTGACCCCGCTGTACGAACTACGCATACGACTTCTTGTAAGTCTTGAGGAGAGAAGCATGGAACATGGGATGAATCCCATAGTGGTCTGGAAGCTCAAACTCATAGCTCACCGCGAACCGCTTCTCCTTGACCAGAAAAGGGTCCACCAGCCAAGGCTTGAGCTTGTCGCTACTGATCCCCGCTAACTGACAGTTCCGTGAGCTCAGCAGCACCTTTTCCCCACCAAGAACTCCTCAATTTTCCGGTGCTTGTCCGCATGCCCCTTCATCTTCTGCTATGCCTTGTGAAGCACATCTCACACGCCCAGCCACACAACTGTGAAATCAATTGTATATTACTGAACTACGAAGAGGTCCGATCCCGTCACCATGTCTGAGGGACATGCAGGCTGCACCCCATGCACCACCTCAAAGGGAGACCTTCCCGTCAAGGTATGCTCTGTTAAGGTGTAGGAAAACTCAAGCACGAGGATCTTGCATTCCCATCACTCACCATCCGGCGCCTAGATCCCCCGCAACAACTGCTCCATGGTCTAATTGGTGCGCTCAGTTTGGCGATCCATTTGGGGATTGTAGGCCGATGAAAGAGCCACACCTGTGCCCAACAACCTGAAGATTTCCTCCCAAAACCGGGAGGTGAAATGCAGATCGCGGTCCAAGACCATGCACTTCGGCACCCCGTGAAGTTTGACGACATGTTGCAAGAGGAGTTGAGCCGTATCTGCTACTATGAAATTCTCCCCACATGGAATGAAATGAACCATCTTGCTGAACCGGTCCACCACTACCAGCACCATAGTGTTGCCCGTTGCGCCCCGTGGAAGACCCCCACAAAGTCCAGTGAGATGTCCATCCACGGGCGCTCTAGCACCGGTAGCGGCTGCAGCTCTCCTAGCACCCATACCCTTTGTGACTTGATTCTTTGGCACGTGTCACAACTGCTCACATACTCCTTGCAATCTGCTCCCATCGTCGCCCACCAATACTGTGGTGCAAGCGTCTTGAAGGTTTGTCGTGGCCAAAATGACTAGTGTAGTGCGAGTCGTGCGCCTCCCCCAACAATGCTTGTCACAATGACACACTCCGTGGTGCCACAAAGTGGTTCTCCTCCTCACACTTCCAAAACTGGCATTCCTACTTGCACCCCTTCACCGTATTCCCGGCAAAGTCCTGGTCCTTTGCATACCCGTGAGCAAACATGCTGTGAATGATTGGAGATCCCACAAGCACCGTGATGGCATGCACGCCCAAGTCCGGGTGCCACAAAAGCGGGCCTGCTTGGATGATCCTCCCTGGTTTGTACTGGATCTCATAGTCAAAGCCGCCCTCAAGCAGATCCATCCGTCGTGCTAGACGATGACTCAAGTTTGGCTGCACCTTGAGGTACTTGAGCGTGTTGTGGTCCGTGTGCACTACACACCGCCGCGTCTCAATGTAGCACCTCCACTGTTTGAAGGCATGGACCACCGCGAGCATCTCCTCTTCGTGGATTGGGTAGTTGAGCTCAGCCCCTTTCAGCTTCTTGAAGTAGTACGCAATGGGCTGCAACCTCTTCCCTTGGTCCTGCATCAGGACCCCGCTGATCGCATATTCACTTGCGTCCGTTGCCAACACGTACTCCTTACTCGTGTCCGGGTGCACCAACACTGGTGCCTCACACATGGCTGCCTTCATTGTCCTGAAGGCTTGCCCCTCCTTGCACCCCACTCCCATTGGTGCCCCATATTGAGCAAGTCTGTCAAGGGTGCTCTCAAAACCATGTGCTCCCGGATAAACCTCCGGTAATAGTCCGTAAAGCGTAAAAAACCTGGATTGAATCACACACGCCAGATCTAGCCACACCCTCATTGCTTCAACCTTCTTTGGGTCTATGTGGGTCCCCCTCCCATTGACAGCATGCCCGAGGAAGTCTACCTCCTGCCTAGAAAATTCACACTTGCTGAGTTTGGCAAACAGTTGCTCCTTCCTCAGCACATCTTTTTAAAGATATGGTCCTCTGCATGCCCAAGTGTGGCGTTGGGAGGCGCCAGCGAGCCGCTAAAGAGAGGCAAGAAAATCCTGGCAGTTGAATCTAGCGGCTTGAGGATTACTCGGATCCTAGAATGGAGGATTGCCCCTAATATTTGAAGCGTTGGTGAATCCGGTGGAGTTCATTCACCAAAATCAGACAAGTAACGAGGGAGATATGAGCTTCCAAAGTTGGGATGTGTGCGACACCTCTAGGAGCCGGCCGCGACTCGACTTCCGGTGAATAATCGACTCGACCAAGTAATAAATGTCCATCAGGAGATTTTGCTCCAGAAAGGGTGCTGAGACATCCGGTGAATGATCCGTCGGATGTCAGTAGTGTAGTTCGTACTGAGAGACTTGGCCAGAATTCTGGCTCAGCGTCCGAAACTGAGTAGTACATTTTGTTGCTTGGGGGCTTCATAAAAATTCCAAGTACAGGTCCACAAACAGGTTTCGACCCACATCAATCCCCATCACCAAAATCAATGATTAACTCATCAAAACAGACCTCAAAGGCGTGAGGGACACCGCCAATACATGTAGGGACATCTACGCCTCTGGAATGGCGTATTGATGGGTCCTTGATGTGTGAGGGTGCCTTGGCAGGTGACATGGTGCACGTCGCTGACTGAGCGTCTGGATTGGGGTGCTGCGCTTTGGTTGACATAGCAGGGTCTACGGTGATCCGAATCGCACATGGTTTAGTGTGTTGGAGAGCTCATGACTAGCGCTACAAATTCTTAGGTCCATATTCAGAAACTAATACAAAATTGCGTTATTCCCTTCGCAAACGTGACTGTATCACAACTCTCATCCACTCCCTGAAACATAGCGTGAGGGGACCTAAAAGCTCATGCTTAGAAACAGAACCTGAAAAACAGATAGTCGTGAACAAAGTGCAGACCCATTGGGACACGTTGGAACTGCCTCTATCCAGGGGCCGGTTACTGACACTTCCATGACCATCTACTGGTGCTCTTGGTGCTCCTCCATCATCTGCGAGTACACAAGGATGTCGTCGAGGAAAACGACCACAAACTGGCCCAAGTAGGGATGGAATTAGCAGGAGCATTATTTAGCCCAAAATGCATCTCGAGATACTCAAAGTGTCCATAGCACGTCCGAAACACGGTTTTTTCACATCCTCCTCTACAATGAGGATTTGGTGATACCCTGACCTCAGGTCCAATTTGTCGAAGACACACATGCCTCACAGCTGGTCGAACAACTCCTCGGCCCATGACAATGGGTTCTTCACCATGATTTTGTTGTGCGCCAGGTATTCCATGTACATCCGTAGCTCTCCTGAATTCTTCCTGACGAACAGCACCGTTGCAGCGTATGAAGACACCTACGGCCGGATGAAGCCCTGGTCCACCAACTTCCCCGACTGCTGCTTGAGCTCCGCAAGCTTTGCGTCGCTCATTGAGCTGTAAGACTACACCGTTCGTGAAGACCTTGTCAAGAGCTTGATCTTGTGGTCGATGTCGCATCGTGGTGGCCTCCCCTTTTGCAATTCCTCTGGGAAAACATCCCCGAACTCCTTAAGCACCTCTCCAACACCAGGAGGCAACTCTAGAGCTCCTCCACCTTCCACTGGCTGCTCAACCATTGGAATCTGCTACTCTGGTACTTGTTGTGGATGCACCCATGCCAAACAAACCCTGCCATCCTTATGCTCGCACCGCTTTAACTACTACAAGTTGATGATGCGCAGCTGCCTCCCCGTTTCTGCCACATCCGATTCCTTCTCCTCACCCCGCCACAATGACAAAGTGAGATTTTTCCCGCCCGCCTTCACGACCACCCAGCCGCACCTCCAATCCACCTCCGGATTACAGACGTGCAACCAATCCCGGACGATCTATGGGGAAAGTGTGGAACTCCATGTCATACACCAACTCACCCATGTTGACCTTGTACTTGACAAGGGACCTGCCGCACTCCACCACTCCAGTCACCTGCCGCGCCTTGGCTGACATCTCTGGCTGTTGTGCAAGCTCCAACTTTTTTGCCAACTTGTTTATGAAGAAGCTATGGCTCAGGCTGCCTTTGAGCAGACCGCGTAGCTTCCTCCGACCCTTCAAACTCCTTTCCAGAATTTCAAGAACCAGGTCCAGGATGATCCCTAGAAGTTGCCGGGTCTCACCTTCATTCCGCAACAGCACTTGAGGCAGCTCCTTAATCGGCAGAAGCCTTGCAAAGCTAGTGTTGTCCCTTGCGGATGAAAGAATTGCAAGAGTAGGTTGTCCCCTACTCATTGCTCCTGCCCGCTTCCATGTTGTGCCTTGTGCTTGGGGCAGTCCCGCTTGCAATGACCCTCCTTACCACAAGCCAAGTACTTGCCTCTTGGTTCTTACTGCCCGTCCGTGCCCCGCTATCTAGCTTGGATTGCATCCACCTCCATTTGCACA
This sequence comes from Penium margaritaceum, assembly GCA_023375785.1. Taxonomy (NCBI): domain Eukaryota; kingdom Viridiplantae; phylum Streptophyta; class Zygnematophyceae; order Desmidiales; family Peniaceae; genus Penium; species Penium margaritaceum. Next base: position 5,874 of record SZWC01004496.1, on the reverse strand, counting down.
GCCTGTCCCGGATGCTCCACCCATGGTTGTGTTGCCTAGCTGTTCCGGTGCATATTGTAGCTCACCGCATTGATATGTTGCACTATTGAAACCAGCTTTGCAAAGGTCCAAGACCCAAGTATCGCAAGTTTGCATTGGACGTGCTGCTTCAGGCCATCATGGTAGCGGTCATAGGGCTTCACATCCGAGAGGTCATCGATCTGTTCCACCAAAGCCATGAAGCATGTGGTGTAGTCCTGGACCGATCCACCTTGCTTGACGTGATTGATTTAGTCACGTGTAACCCGGCTACCGTTGAGGAGGTCAAAACGCACCTACCGCATCAGCAATGGCTGAAGTCATTGCCTGGCCCCCAGCCCGTCCAGCAACCCAGCGGCGTTCCGCCAGCACACCTCCGACCACCATTGCAGCGCTATTCCCTTGGACAGAGTAGGTACATACTCTAGTCTTGTGGCATCTCTAGGAACGCCCAACGCCATGAAGTAGTGGTTCATCCTGAAGAGCCACACCCACGCACTGCCCTTGCCAGTGTAGAACTCCGGCTCCTTCGGCTTGGGCTGACAAAAGGCAAATGCGGATGCCAATGCGACACCCCCCAATGCACTGTTCCCTTGGCTGACGGACCTCACCTCAACCTCTGCGTGCAGCTGCTGGGTCTCTTCACGCAACTCGAGCAGAGCACACCGGATCTCCTCCATGAGGAAGGCTTCATAAAAAGCTGTTGCCGCCATGGTTCTGGTTGTGACAAAACAATTCTGGCCAAACGTAGTTGTGGCAGACTGTTGCCTCCCTTGGGTCCGCGTAATGCCAAGCTAATGTCCACACGCTCTGATACCGAATGTGAACCAAGAGGCTCCCGTCGTGATGGCCGTACACCGAGCCCTTGGGATAAACCTCTCAACCCTCGACACCTTGGTTTGTGGGCCAACACTTGAGATGCCACACGACCCTCTCCTAGCAGTAAGGCCACTACTCGTGACCGAGGTTCCCACTGTGCAACTCTCCTCGTGGCGTTTGCACCAAGGTGCGCTGCGGAAAACATGTAGGATCAAATGGGCGTGTGCAAGGCAATGCTTGGAAGACAAGGAGAGTTGGGAGAGGAGTGAATCCTTAGAATTGATGGATCAGTACAAGGCAATGTACAAAGGTTTTGGGTAACATTAGCATGCTGAGAAAAATCCCAAGGCATCCTTATGTACCAACCCTTAAGAGCCAGCCAAGAGTCCTTTGGCACTCCAAAGCCCTCTGCTGAGGTACAATCACATGAACAATACATGTATCATGTAGTATGCATTGGAAGCTTTCCAACACACCGAAGAAAGCCTCAATCCATGGAGAAATGGCTGGTTTATGACCGTTTGAGTGCTCCACACGTGACTGATGCTAGCAGCACCGCCAGCGGGGGTCACGGCCACCCGAAGTGACCTTGCTTGCGAATGCAGCCCTAGCCGCCATCAGGAAGCGTCCATGGACCCCAATGAACCTTGCCTCACTGGCTAAGCGTCCATCCAGGGACACTTTGGCTGCAATGGGCAAGAAAGCCACTCCGTTGTGCTTGGGGTTCAAACCGGTACGTCTCCTGTTTTCTGGAGGTGTGCATCCCACCCTTGCACCAAATGACCCAGTTCTTGGGTCAATTTGTACACATTTTTTTATGTAGAATACAAAGGGGGAATAAAAACATGCATCTGATGTCAGCATGATGACTTAATCACTACCTCGACTGGTGGTTCCTATAAAAACATGGGTGCATGCTTCCTAATCATATGTTGCTCCATGTTTTGCTAAAAATACCAAAGCAAAGTTCTACAGAAAACTGCAACGGTGCTCTCAGACAAACTCTGATTGTATACTGTAGGTGACACTCTTGCACTTGGCTAAGACGCTCGTAGTACAATATCCATTGGACTTGCACTGCTGCTACACCCAAGAGCTTCTCTCTAGATAAGTTGTCTGTAGAGATTATGTGTGTGTAGACAGAGTCAAGAGGTCAATAGCGTCTTTAGCACCTCATAAACAACACTCCTCCATGACCTAGAGAAGAAGATACCGTACACACAGAAAAGCAAGGAAAAAACATGTCCATAGAGTAGGAGAAAACAACTCATATGAAAGTGAGGGGTACAGGCACATCAATCAAGGATATCACAAACACACAACAGATCAACAACATGCAAAATTACCTTGAACTTGCCACTGATGAGTACCTGTGATACTCAATGTTGACGTGCTTTGTGAAAGAATGGCATGTATCCTTAGGCTCAAAAGCAGCTTTCGTGCTCTGATTATCACAACATTGAATGATGCATCCGATGGTGAGGTGTAACTAGTGTAGCAAGTTGCAAAGCCAAACGCTCTCACACATACCTGCATTGACTACCATGTACTTGGCTCACATGACCTACGAACAACACACACTTGTTTTCCACTCTTCTAGGAGATAGCAGTCCCACCAACAATAAAGATGTACCTTGTGTGATTGTGTACATTAGTGTCATGTACATAGTCATGATTAGTGTAGCCGATAGCACGGTCCTACACACGCTCTCAAGAGTACATAACAAACAATACAAAGGGTAGCCTGAAGGCACCTCCAATGAGGCTGTTGGGAGAAGTTGACTAAGAAGGACACATCAATTTGAGTTCTGGTGGCAAAATACATGACACACCCAATCACACTGGGGTTAAATCTCTCCCCTACCTGTGATGGATCAAGAGACTTCAGCAAGGGCTAGCCTATTTGAGTCATCAAAGTGGATGTGGTAGGAATGTTAGGCAGCAAGGAGGCGAAGCGCTCGCCAGAAATACGAACATAAGTAGCCTAATCCACATGAAGAGTGTGATGTTGTCGATCGTGCTCCAGCTCCATCATGAGAAATTCTCGAGCTTAGCCCAAGTCCTTCATCTTGTATGTAGACTATGGGAGGTTCTTGATTGATTGGACAGCAGAGGGACTAGGAGAGGCAATGGGGAGGTCATCGATGTAGATGAGGATAACCACAAAGGACTATGACAGGGTACTAAAACAGAGTGTCGGGTCCACTATACAACGACAATAGCCACCTCTCTCAAGGGTGGAGGAGATCTCCATGTTCCAGTAGTGTGGTGACTACTTGAGCCCGTATAGGGTCTTTTGCAGTCGTTTGACCATGTTCGTTGGATCAATGAAGCCGAGCGGCACCGAGATGTCCATGCATGAACACATTGTTGAAGTCCACCTGCTACAGTTCCCCGTCATGTTGTGCGACTAGGCTCTAAAGAGCGCGAATCATGGTGTATCGCGCAACTAGAGCAAATTTCTTGTTGTAGTCAACCTCATGGATCTGAGAGAACCCTTAAGCTATCACAAAAGCCTTGTATCGTTCGATCGTGACACCAAGATTCAGCTTGTGTCGAATGACTTTGCGAGCTGAGACAGTATTGCGGCCCGCTGGAAGGTCTAAAATCTCGGAGACATTGTACTCCTTGAGAGCAGTTGAGTCCTTCTACATGGACTTTTCCCAAATGTTAGCATCAGCTGTCTCGCAAACCTGCCAAACTGTGGCAGGCTCTGACGCGAGTGTGGGAAGACCACTCGCTGCAAAGCACGTACTGACATAGCTTATGATAGAGGCATCAAGAGTGATGTGGAACTCACGTGCAATCAGTGCATACCCCATGGCTCAGTTGGGATGAACAACCTTGACAGCAAGGCCACATGCATCAAAACTTGTGGGTCCGGCAGAAGGTCCAACAGTCAAGGAGGATGCACTGGAGGGTGTGTGATGTTAAGAGGACTCTGAGACTGATGGATAAGGGACAGAACAAAGCCTCCCTCCATGACTCCACTGTGCATGGCTCTGGGCCAAAAACAAGAGCGTGTGACTTAGGATGTGACACTGGGATATAGACAAGCTCCATTGTCTGTGACACAAAAACGGGAGGTGAGTTAGGAGAGGAATATGCAGGAGCACTAACAGAGGCAGGTACATGTGCCAAATCTGGAGAAGATTATAGGAAGGGAGTCGTCGAGGGCAGGAAGATTTCCTCAAAGAGCAGCACGTTGTTGGACTCAATGACACGACCAATCAGCGTCTGAGAATTGCCAGGCTTTAGACATGACAGAGAGACCAAGAAAGTTGAAGAAGCAATCGCGAGGGCTTTGTTTGCCTTCACAAACGTCCTTAGGGAGCCAGGCGCCAGCAACACAGCTCCACACCCAAGCAAGACACAAGTCTGCCTGGCGACCAAACCAATGTTCGAAGGGGGTAACATGACGGGTAAGGGGGCGATAAAGAACACAGTTCCATGCCCGTATCATGTATGAAATGACCTCAAAGGAAAGGAGGGGAAGCAGGCTGGACACAGTGAGGAGAATGCAGATGCCATCAACAAGAATGCGGTTCCAATGTTTGGAGACGCCGTTTTGCTAAGGTGTGTAGGGAGTCGAGGGCTCCATACACACCCCACGTGACAACAGGAGACACGTAGTGGGTTTCATGAAATCGCCACCGCGATCATAGTAAAGTGTATGCATACTACAACCACATGCCAGTACAGCCCAAGGTAGCCATGATTCAAGAATTGAGCAGGCATCACTTTTCTGCTAAAGGGCAAAAACCCAGCATATGCGTGAGAGATTATTGGTGAGGCAAAGAACATAACTTCCAACAGAACCCAAGGCATCATGGAGAAGTGTATCCATGACGTGGGTATGTCAAAGATCAAGGGGATCGAAAGTTCACGTATCAGACATAGAAAAAGGGGACTGCTTTTTTTTTTCCTTGAGCGTATTCAAGATAGTAAGAGGAACAAAGAGCAGGAAACTGGAGGCATCCAGTCCATGCTCAGGCTGATGGCGGAGTGATGTCAATGGCTGAGGTGTGGATGTGGCACAGGCAGTGGTGTAGCAGCTGTGTTTGTGAATGGAAAAAAGAGCGGGCAACGTGAACAATAGTAGCCTTGGCAGGGGAGGGCACAAAGAAAGGGACGCGGAAGAGACAATAACAGTGTGTGTCACAAAGCAAGATGGGGCCAGTGGTGTGGCGTAAGGAAATACCACGGCTAGAGGAGAAATCCATGCTCTGGTCGTTGAGGGTCGTAACAGAGAGAAGACTCAACTGAAGAGAGAGCACGAAGAGCACATCGGGCAGCTGATATCTTCTTGATGAAATGGTAAAATTTTGTCGGCGCCGGTGTGCACAAAAGGACAGAGCCAACTGGGCCCAAGGAAACCAATGACTCACGAGGGGATGTCATGTGGTAACATGGAGGTTAGCACTCCAAATCCCGGTGGAAACATCTAGGAATAGGGTGGCAAGAAGGTGGTTGTAGTGGTACTACAAGCTACTACAGTAGTGGAGCCGGGCGAGCTGTTACAAAAGGAGGAAGATGCAGATGCATAGGAAGCTCCACCATCCCCAATGGAGGATTGTGCCAGTGTTCTCACATGGCAAATGCCGAACGGACATCGTCAGGGGATACAGGACACTTTGGGGCAGATTGGCTTGTGGTTCTACAGTTCTTGCACGTCACTGTGCCAGGTGAGGGGGCAAAGGAGGATGAGTCATTGGAGCCCCTCCCCCTACCGCGGCCACCTTGCCCACCACCAGACCCGTCACAAGACTCACTATCCTTCCTCCTTCCCCTAGATTTTTCCCTCACCCTGTGTGACCAGAAAAGAGGCCTAAATTGAGTAAGAGGAGGCAAAAGAGGGGAAGGTGTATGAGGTGGTGGCTACAGCGGAGGAAGAGGGAATTGCGGTCCTGGCTGCTGTGACGGTGGCATGATGGATGTGCTTGTTTTGCAGCGGGCTCCACCAATCAGTGTGGCACTGCACTATGAACTTCTAGAGAGCACCAATGCTTGGTTGAGAATCAGCTGGAACAGGCTCTA
>SZWC01004495.1:152545-172826 GCA_023375785.1 Penium margaritaceum | reverse complement strand
CTCATGACCTCTCACTTGGCCAAATCAACAAAATGGCCAAGGTAACCACTCATCCACATGGTGTACTCACAGGTCATATCTCACAAGAAACAGAGCATAGTTGAGTCACACTACAACGGATCTAGGGATCATACCTCCACAAGGGGCAGAGCATTCCTGATCCGTCCTACAACACTGAACAAGGGGCAAAAACATTCAACAGTATGCAGCACTGCGGATTCACCGCAAAGGCGTTCTCGTAGTATGACCTGAGCGTGAGTAGAGCAGGACGCGGAAGTCAAAAAGCCGAATCTGTGCCATGGATGTATCCATCAGAGTACAAGTGGGTCTCACGTGCTTCATGGTGCACGCAAACACGACATCAGGAAGCACAAGAAGGAGAAAGAACAGAAGAGGAATTTCAGACCTAAAATCTGTGGCTGAAAATGGAGTCGGCGTACTGCATTCCCCTGCAAGCCCATCAGCCAACTCTCCTTCGAAGTCTCACCAAGGCGACCACAATCCACGCGGAAGTTCCGGTCGACCTCTTAAGCGCAAAAGCGCAAGTCAAGATTTCTGGAGTGGGCTACATCTCATCACAACGGCCTCGACAGCAGCAGATTTGACTTATGGTGTTGAACAATATCTACAAAAAGCAGTTCTGTCAAGAGTTTTGCTCACAGCAGCACCTTCGGCTGGCCTCTCTTTTGTTGCAGCAACAGCTCCCACCAAAAAGCTAAACTCAGTGTACCGGTGGAAATCTGGGATACCTTTGACGCATAAAAATTGGTGACAGCAGAATTCGCCAAAAAAGCAAAAATTACTGGGCAGGCAGCCTCACGCCGGTCGCATCTGCAATGGTTGGCCCCTTCGCCACCTCTGCAGCTGCAGCATCAAAATGACATGCAGTGGGAGGCAACTCGCTCAGCCTCTCATGGAAATCTGTGCAAGCACAACCACAGCGAAGCGAGCAAGCAGGGTCGCAAGCGAGCCAGCAAGCAGCATCATGAGAGAGCCAGGAGGAAGGCAGGAGAGGGAGCGAGCAGGCAAGCATGCCAGCGAGCTTGCTGCTGATTTCAGCACAAGCGAGCGAGCAGAAAGGGAGGCGAGCAGAATCACTGCTGATGTCAGTGCTCACTAACGCATTGAGACACTGTGAGAGTGCAACAGCGGGACAAAAGCGGCCAGCAGTACTGGTACCTGTTTCGCAAACCAAAATCAAGGCAACCAGCGGACAGCCAGCGAATTCAAACAGCATGGGCGCAGATGCAAGCCAATTCAGCGCAACAGCCATGGATAGGAACTGTGCCTGCTGCCTGCTCAGTTTTCCGCCATAATCAGCATTGCACACTTTGACCTGCAAACAGCATGCGCGCAGCAATTTGCTGAACGGGCCCTGGTTGCCAGTGAGTTTTGAGGGCACGCCCCCGATTCCGCGGACTTGTCCACCTACGACCTCTTTGCTGGACGATCAGCTCCCAGAATTTTGAGCTGAGTCATCAACCCGTGGACTGAAGGGACTGAAAGGGGTCAGCCAAGCAGCAATTAACCGTTCAGCGGCTGTGACAGAGGGACAACGCACTTGCGTGACTGAACATGAGGAGCAAGATCCTCATAACCCTCCTAGCAACCTTTGTTCAGCTCCAGCGGCTCCAAGCACAGGGGGAGGCCCAAAAACACCTTTTCTACGCTTGGGACAGGTGTCGCCAAGTCAGAAGCAGCTGGAAGAGGGTAGGTATGAGAAAAAAAGAATTGAGACACATGCTGAGCCTCATGGGCCAGGTCCATCCACATAATTGCTTCCACAAGAAGCAATCAATTTTATGGCGTGACCCGGACTCGACCCAGATTTTTTTTCTTTTTGCCAACTCGTCGGGCCCAAGTCTCCCGACGCCCGAAGAAGGCTCCGTACATTTTCCGGCAACCAATGACCCCCAAAATGAGGAGAATACTTTTTCCTTTGCACCGGAAGGCGATGTTGAATTCTTTCTTGACCAACCTCTCACCAGAAGGACAACATGGATTCAATTTCTCGATGAAGATTTCTGCAAGCGTCTCGAGGAAAGTTTTTTCAGCTGAACAACAGTAAGCGGGGATTGTACCACCAGCCCAGCAATTGAGGGGGAGAGTTGGAGTTGTGCAATTACTGTACTGGTTGTATGCTCCACAACTATGAAGTCGGTGCAGCGATCGGCAAACCGTACGAGGCATGACAGTTTTCACAGTGGCATTACGGGGTCCAAAGCTGCTGGGAATTCTCCTCATCAACTGCCAGATTCTTTTCCTGGAATCCAGGCCCTTGGGGTGTAAAGGGCTTGGATACATAGTGTGTAAGCATGCGCACGTGGTAGTGCATACCCGTTATCCACTCCTTGGGAGATGGGGAGCTTCATACTACACGGTGCTGCACAGGTACAAAAGGCATGATTACCTATTCCTGCCTAGCTTCCATGCACCCAAGGTTGGAGAACAACATCTATTGCATCATCTTCAACATGCACAAGAATCTCCAAGTCTACATCAACCTGTACAGCAGAATCAACGGTGTAGGAGGATAGCTTCTGAAGGAAGCCACCTGATGAAGAATCTTCACCATGAAGTTGGATGAATCTTCCTTCAACAAGAAGCATCCCCAAAGCTGACTCTTGCACCAAGTAACATCACAGCACTGGAGGAAGATTCCTCTACAAGGAAGCTTCATACCTGTAAGGAATAGAGGTGATGACTACCACCACAAATGAGGAAGCTTCTCCTCAAAGGCCGTCAACTTGCCAGGACCACATGTACATAAGGCGGCGGTCCTAGCACACTTGAATTAACAACTCTTTCAGACACAACAACCTCAGTATTTCAAGAGCTTCAGAATTCAGCTTCTCTTTCATCATCGTCACCTTGGTTACTGGTGTGACAATGAGAGAACCCAAGTCAAGACTCTGCTGGAGTTTGCTCTGAAGACCCCTGTAAGCATGGCCCTTTCATGGCAGCGTGGGCTGAGGACGCCTGACTACCTGGAGGCGAGACTACCTTGAAGACTGTGGCAGCACCATGATCCCTTGCGTTCACAGCCTTGAAGGCCTAGCAAGGATTGTCCATTCTGGGATGCCAGGCAGCTTAGTGCTTAATACAAACCTGTGTGAAGGCTGATACTTGGACTTTGTACTTTGTACAATCAATGAAGAGATTCATTTGTCAACTGTGCTCCCATGTTTTTATAGGATCAAGATAGTAGATGCTTTGTTGTTGGGCACCAAAATCAATGTACAAGCAGCAATGAACCTAGATCTTGCTGCCACAACTCAAAGCACTTCCGCCATGCAAACTCTAACAGTTGTGACTTTTGCTTGCCGCAGCCAAGCTGCTAGTAGCAGTTTGGTTCCTAGGTCATTACTCCACCCTCCATAAGCTGCTACAAGACGGCTACTTGCCTTGGGCTTATGACAACCTGTGATGTTCCCATGGCTTCCCTGCTAATGGTTTGCATAGTTATGCATGGAGTGATACCAACCCTCGCGACATCATCACGTAGATTTTCAAGAAGCACTCCTACTTGTTGTACGCTATTGCTTTTGGCGCTTGGAAGCCTAGTGGCACGCCCACACATTTTTCCTACTACAATAGTACCGTAATGGCTGATTCAAGCGATGCCACATTTTGCTACAAAATTCCTTTATGAGCAGATGAAGTTGGTTGCATTTGCTACAGGTGGAGAGGCTTTCACATATCAGGAGGAGAACTAAGCTCTGGCAATTACGTAAATGGGTCATAAATTTCTAATGAAGCCTTGTTTTGCTACAATTTATTATTGGACCACTTTCCTGCTCCATGCACAAGCTCGGCACTAGGAGGCCATTCAGTGGTCAAGATTATGTGTGTGGGCACTACAAGACGAGGTTGCTCAAAGCGTCCTCGTGTTCTTCATGTGCTAAGGGCCTCCACTTCACACGTTTTCCCTTCCCTTGGTGAGTGATGACAGACATCGTCATTCTTTGACACTTTGATTATATCTGTTGCTTCTTACTGGCAGCACGACTATGAAACTTTGATACCTTGTTGGGTTTTTTTAGCATGTAGTTACAATTTTTCCGGGTGCTATAATGAAGCAAAGGGGTCTTACAGCTCTCCAGGATCTTGGTTCACAGCAAGTTAACCCCGCACTCCAAAGCACAAAAGTTAAAGATCATAAATGAAATTCTAGCTAAGCTATAATGAAGGAAAAGTATGGTGTAAGGGAAGAGCCATAAATCACAGATTTGCCCAATGCTCTTACATAACCTCCCCCATCAAAGGGCACAACACCTTTCTAGGTTGCCAAGCCTTTTGTTACAATGGTCTTAGCATGGACACCATTGGTGAAATGGTCTCCAGATTTTCAGGGCAGCCTCCTCTCCACGTTGGTAGCCACTTCTAGGCTCGCTTGGTCCTCGGAGGACTTCTTACCCTCCTAACCAAGCTGGAAAAAGAATGTCAAGCTTACTAGGACGATAGAGAAGAACTCCAACAAAGTCCTTGTAGACCCGATGAGTACTGCATAGTAGAGCATACGCCACACACTAACTCTGAGCTCAATGCATACACACAACTCCTAGCTTAGAGATGAGCAACATCCTGATATGTAGCTCTAGCAAGGCTGCTCTCCACACTTGGGTGTAGTTTGGCCACCTCTTGTAGGTAATCAGGCCTACAAGTAGTCATGGGTGTGTACCAGTGCAGGTTGGCTGAAGGCTACCAAGATAACATGGGTCTTCAAGTGTGAGAGCGTGTACAGAGTCTTGGTCGAAGGCATTTCCTGGCGAAGAAGGACCATTGGTATTTCTTACGGGTGAAGTTACAGTTGGAGTTTCTGCTTGGAGTTGCTTTTGGATTTCTAGTTGGATTTTTTTCAGAAGTTAGAATTGGAGTTGCAATTGGAGTTTCTGCACAAATTACTCAAACGGATAAGTCCAGCCCACTTTTATAGTGAGATCTTAGCAAGTTCACCTACTGCTATGTGCCTTGAGAAAACTTTCTACTACAAGGACATAGCTTCTTCCTCAAGCAGTATTTCTTCTCCAAAGCACATAGCTTCATCCCCAAGGAAGCTTCCACTTGACAGTGGTCCTAGCTGCTGAGCCGTGCATGTACCAGCTCACACAAGGAAGTCCCCGCTTCTAGATCCCCATGTTTTTGTTAAGCTGTGCATGCATGCATTAATGCAATGCATAGTTGTGCATGCGTGCACTACTATAGAACGGTCCCCACTCCTAGCCTTGCACGTTGCTGCTAAGTCATGCTCATGGAGCCGCTCATGCAAGGCGGTTCGGGCTGCCCAGTCTGGTGTAACTCCACCCCGACTAGACCGAGCCTAGTACTTAACAGTGCTTGCTTGCACTGTACACCTGCTAATCTAACTGAGTCAATAGGCATGCAGAGCCCTGTTGTGCATGCAGCACATAAAGATCCAGGCTCCTTTCGAGTGCTACAATTTGCTACACATCAAAGGCTATAGCGAGTTATTAGCAAATCATTCATCCCTGATGCCCAATATTGGACGCATTCATTGTGGGGTATGACTTGATAACATGGGTCGACAAAAATGATGTGTTAGAAAACATGAAAAAGTGACAGTGAATGTGTACAATATGGAGTTGCTTGGGCTCATGTGTGAGAGCTGTTGTGCAACCATGACCTCCAATATGAAATGCTTCAAAGAGAGGGATTCCAGAGCATTACTTAGAGTTTCAACTGCGTTGTAGGAGAGTAACCTAATGGCTTGTTTGGGGACCCTTTTTTTTGTTACATATTTTCTGTTACATTTGGATCCAGGACCGGTTTGCATATCATGAGCAAACACCGTGATTCTTTTAGCTTCTCTAAATGCTTTTCTACGGTTATGGAAGTCTTCTTCTAGAATCCATTTTCAGGCTTCCATGAAACATGGCTTTTCACTCTTAACTTGTAACCATATACACGCTTTGCGGGCAACATACTACTCTTGATTTTGTTGTTGTTGTAGTGTGGAACCTGTTCTTTTAGGCCTGGCGGGACCGAAACTGGTTCGGCTGGAAAAAATTTAGCACATTTATTTTTTTGTTGTAGGACTTGCCTTGGCACCGGTTCGGAGAAAACATTGTCACAAATCCGACGGCAAACTGGCCTTTTGTGTGCATTATTTTGCAATACTTTGCACACATTTGGTACGTTTCACTTCATGAAACTTGAGACTTTTGCCGCTACGATCACTGGATCCGCTTGCAGGTCAACTTTCCAAATTGTTTGGGCTTTCATTGAACTGTGGCAGCACGACATGCATGCTCTACATACCTATTCAAAGTTTCTTTGAGTCTTCTCGATCGTTTCTGTCCATAGGGTCCAAGTTCGACCTGTGCTGTTGGGACCCATGACATGTCTAGTTGACGAGTGCGACACTCTCCCAAAACATCTTGTACAATAGATGTCTTCCAGCGGCGGAACAAAACTGTACAAAATGGCAAAAAAACAGGTTGGGCACTTCTTATGACCAAAGAATGGACAGGAGAATGTGATCTAAGTCTCGCCTCCAACTGCCTTGTGCCTACAATGTGCGACAACTTAACGAAAGGAAAAATGTTTTTTGAGTGTTCCTTTCCTCCATGCTTGAGGTGATAGTGTGGAGAATGTGTTTTGCTTGCGGTATTTCACATGAAACATCTCCATAGAAAAAATAAATTCCATCTTGAGTTCCGAGTCACTAACAGAAACAATCCCAATTGAAAAATGTTCGAGTGAGCGATGAATGCACTGAGCGACAGCTTTGACATGGCGCAGTCGGATTGATGATTGGAGGTCTGTACGTGAAGATACAGATTTTATGTGTAAATACCCGGGTGCGGCTTGATAAGGAATTTCGGATGTACAAGCCAGATTTAACTCTGGCATCCAGCTCCAAGGGGGGGAAAAGGAGCCTGGATTTGTGAGCTGCATACACAGCAGGGCGGTGCATGCCTGCTGGCCCAACTTGGTCAGCAGCTGGGTACTTTTCCCAGACCAGTCAGGGCGGGGTAACACCTGTCTGGACTGCTGGGACCGCTTGATCAGCACATGCAAGGAGAGCTAAGGAGCAAGGACCACTCTCCATCAGGTGGTGCATGCACAAATCAGCATTGCATCAACCACCACATGCACCATTCAGCAGCTGCATCCGCTACTACATGCACGACTCAACAGCTGGATGCAGAGCCAAGGGTGGGGACCGCCCTATGTCAGCGCCAACATGCACGACTCAAAATCTGGGACCATTGCCAAGTTGCCAGCCTTCAGGAAGCTTCCTTGAAGAGGAAGATGCATACCTTAGACCGGGAGGATTCCTTGAGGAGGAAGGTACGACCTTGTAGTAGGAAATCTCCTCTGGGCACAAAGCAGCTGGTCAACTTGCCAAGATCCCACTATATAAAGCAGACTTGACTCAATTAGTCTAGTAATGCCAACAAAAACTCCAGTAGTAACTCTAGCAGTAATTTCAACAACAAATTCATTAAATCTACCAGTTGCACAATCAGTCTCTTTTTCCAGACAACGCCTCAGACCAAGACTCTACAGACACTCTCTCACCTGAGGACCCATGACAACCTGGAAGCCTTCTACCAGCCTTGGTTGGTGGACGCCCCTAAGCCTGACTACCTGGAAAAGGTTGCCACACTACGTCCAAGATTTGAGAGCACCCTCGTTAGAGCTGTCTCTATGGACGTTGCTCATTTCTAAGCTAGGAGCTGTGTCTAGGCATTGATCCCAGAGTTAATGTCCGGCGTCAGCTCTACCTGTGCAGTGCTGATCGAGTCTAGAAAGAGTGTTGGAGCTCCCCTCTGTTGACCGAGTAAGCCTGGCAGCACTCTGCTAGCTTAGCTAGGAGTGTCAGAAGTCCTGTAGCAATCAAGTAAGTCTGGCTGTGGCTGCTAGCGTGGAGAGGAGGCTGTCTTGACAACTTGGAGGCCATTTCACCTGAAAGCATGGTGACCGTACTGAGACCCTTGCAACGATAGCCTTGACGGCCGAAACAAGGTGTTCCGCTCTTGGATGGGGCAGGTTGTGTCAGAGCATTGAGTTGAGCTGTGTTTCGTCACTGTTTCCATGTATGATACCTGTACTTGATAGTCATTTTAATTACAAGTTTCATTCCAGTCTTCCATTTCTGCACATTGGAGTACAGGATTTGCTTGCTAGGCACACAAATCCTGGATAGCAGCAAGACCCCCTTGTTGCATGAGAGCACGCGGTGACTTTGTCACTGCAGGCTCCAAAAACCCAACACAAAAGAGGTAAGAAATCATTTGGCAATCGACTCCGGCTCCAGTTTCAAGATAAGGAACTTGACTGCTTTGCTTCTAATCATGCTAATATACACAAAGTCCTCCGACAATGATTCTGGGTGAGGTTGGAAGTGCATTAAGACGTTTCTAAGACAACCTTCTCGGTTTTCGTTCAATTTTGAGCCCAGTTTCGAAGTCATCAAGTTGTGTCTTCAAGAATCTTTCCCCCCTTGACGAAAATGGGTGGCCAGTGGGTGAGCTGACTTGGAACTTGGTGAGTTAGAGTCTTTTGCATGCAAATGTGGCAAATTTTGAGATTTTTTGTGGCGGTTAATTTTGACTTATTCATGCATGGATGTGTTTTGCACCTCCCAACTTCACTACAAGAACTCCTTGAAGTCGTTGAATCCGGCCTCGTGACTCGGGTTTGCATCGTCTTACATCGTCTACGTCAAGGGGAAGTCTCACTGGTGAACGCGAGCCTGTGGTTGGAGCCCTTCGTTGGAAAACGGGCTCTGATGACATTGTGGGGGGTCTTGTGGATAATCTATGGAGGAAAACTACAAAATTTGCCTGTCGTTGAGGTCGCAGTCTCATGCCATAACTGATGGGCTTGAAAATTTGATTACAAATTCGAGCTGATGGCCCTCTATTCTGGCGTGGAGGTTCGCACTTCTTACCACCCCCCGTAGTTGGCTCCAACCCATTTCCTACGGAAACTGCAACAATCAAAGTATCAGGTGATGTTGTAGCCATCATGGTCGCAAGGTGCGACCATGATAGCTACAACATCACCTGATATCAACTGTCAGATTAAACTTCAACGTTCCCACACTTTTTTAACCCCCATCTGATGGTGTGAGAGCGCGGCCAGCATCGATCCATCGATAGGGTCCGTTGTAGCATGTGAAGGCGGGAAATGCATTTCACAATTGAGGTCTTCACATTTACAGCCTGTACTCGTGACACCACGAGTAACTGACAGCCGCGCTGCAAGTGACAACTGCAAAAAAATTCCTTGGCTTGTTGTGATAAGAAAGTGGAAAGAGTGGCATTCTGATATCCAAAATCGGAAAGCGTGGTATATGGTGTTCTACTTTATGATCTGGAGCGCGCGAAATTGCATGGCATATGGTGAATTTCCTGTCATTCATCAGTTCCAAATGGCCACGGCCTGGTGAAAAGAGGTTTTGCGCAGATGCCTCAAGGACGTGAATCCCGTGACACTTAGGCCGCTCGCGGTCAAGGGTCACGACTTGAAAAACCCGGCCAAACCGGGGGCCATAAACATACAAATCTCCTTATGGACTAGTAGTCTGTTATGCTGAACGGAACATAGATAGTCCATAGGTCAAATTTGTGAGGCAACACATGATCTAGAATTTGGGATACTTGAGCAGTTTGTAATTAGCGGTAAGTATACTTTGATGATAAGTGTTGAAATGATCAAACATATGTGTACAAGTGCCGAGTTACGAATGAGGCATAGTCGGGGTTGTTAGGTCAAATGTTGAGCGTCGCATGAAGAGTCGCATCGTGAGTGGTCGGATTCAAGAAGATCTACCGAGGAATTGGGGGTCTTCACAAATTGATGGCGAAGATGTGCGATGCATCTCTTGGAATCCAGATTTTTCAAGATGCATTGAGAATTCGACCAAAAGTTCGTGACACTTCTGTTCGTAGATTTGTGAGAGTGGTCAAAGTTCTTGGAACGTTTGAGAATATCCACTGAGGGCGGGGCAGTCGGCCAGTTTACCTTTGGCTGTCGGAGTGAGTATTGCGGTTCTCGCAACGCGATGGACTGTTTTCACAATAATAGAAATGCCCATTCAAGAAGATCAGGGACTCGTGTACGTCTGGTACGTAACACTTCTCCCCGCTTTAGCTGCGACGTCTTGGCACGTGTGCAGTTGTAGCCCAGAGACGGGGGTGGTAGCCGTCGATAAGATGATCGACGTCTTGGAGATTGTCGTAGGGTTTCCAGCTGTTGTGCGCGGCGTCCTAGCCATGCCACTTGATGAGATACTCTGTTGTTTTGCCTCGTTGTCGGTGGCCGAGGATGTCCTCAATGACATACTCCATATCTTCTTCCTCTTGAATGGGAGGCCGAGGAGGGACATCTCTGTTGGAGTGATGCTCCTCACCATGGCAGGAGTGACTCCAAAACGGAACACCAAAAAGACAAGCCCAAGTGGCTTAGTCATCAATGGTGTCCACCTCCAGAGGCAGGGGCCTGGATTCAAGTCCCACAAGATCAATTTCTGCCCTGCCTCAAGGGAGGTGGAAAATAGATGCTAGGAAGCTAGCTCAACCTCTAGAATTCCTCCTTAAGGTTCTGGAAGGCCAGGTGAGGGTCCAGGAAGGTGGCACACCTTCTAGAAGGGGTGACTTGTTCTACAAGGCATCTAGGGGTGTCTTGGTCTTCTGGATACCTTCCCTCCTGCTAGAAGCAAGCTGA
Organism: Penium margaritaceum; assembly: GCA_023375785.1. NCBI lineage: Eukaryota > Viridiplantae > Streptophyta > Zygnematophyceae > Desmidiales > Peniaceae > Penium > Penium margaritaceum. The sequence continues at coordinate 162,128 of SZWC01004495.1, read as the reverse complement.
GGCATCTAGGAAGGGCAGAAGCTTCTAGAGGAAGGAAGGGATGCCTTCCTACGTGGGAAAAATGATAGCCTATCAAGGGCCACTCTAGAAGCCATAGAATCTGCTAGGAAGCTCCAAATTTGGCATGCTTTGGTGTTCTGGAAAGCTTAGATCAGTGGCTGTAAAATGCCACTGCTTTTGAGCCTTGATCAAGTATTTATTCCCAATGCATTCAGGCCAAAACTATTGCCTCACTCTCTGACTATTTTTCTGCCATCCTTGGAACCAGTTGCCTCCACAGTTTCAGTCTGTCCAAAAACAGTTGGTGGTGTGAACCAGCCACTTCTAGGGACCTTCCAGGGTGCACACTCACCCTCAGGCCAACAATCTCTGCCAGGGAATATCTCTGGGGTCTCGGTAGTTCTTGAGTCTGTTGACATGAAACACCGGATGAACTTGCATAGTGTCAAATAGTTTCATTCTTGCAGCCACAGGGATTTGCATGGGCTCCATCTCAAACGGTCCCAACCATCAGGGTTTGAGTTTTGAACAGTCGGATTCGTAGAGCTTGATGTTCGCCGAGCTGAGGAGGACTTTGTCGACAGCGGTGAAGATGTTGTCGTTGTGATGCCGGTTGGCTGCTCACTTCATCGTTGCTTGTGTGTTTGCAAGGATTTGTCATGTTTCCTCCCAGTTGGTAGTGAAGTCTTGGAATTGTACGTTGACCGCAGGTATGTTGCTGCTGCTTTGTATCTTAGCTAGAGAGACGGGCAGTTTGTCATACACTACTTCAAATGGATTTTTTGCCTATTGCGGTGGAAACGACCGATTTGTATACGATTCTGGCAGTCGGGAGTTTTTGTGCCCAATCCGTCCCGTCAGGTTTGCATAGTGTTCGGAGCAGTTGTTCAAGCGTCTGATTTATCCGCCCAGTTTGACCGTTTGTTGAAGATGGAACGGTGTCAAAAGTTGAATTTGGCTTTTGTAACGAGTCATCAGTTCGCACAAAAAATGGCTGGTGAATCGACCATCTTTGTTGCTCGTGATGGTTCTTAGTATGCCATGTAGCCGTACAATGTTGTTTAGAAACAGCCTTGCTCTTCCCTCGACAGTGACAGTGGTCATTGTTGGAATGAAGTGGGACATTTTGGAAAACTTGTCGACAAACACAAGGATTGCATCATATCCCTCGTGTGTGACGGGTAATCCTGTGATGAAGTTCATGGAGATATCTTCCCATGGTTCCGTCAGAATAGGAAGCGGATGTAGAAGTTCGTGTGGTCTTGTGCGATGAAATTTCTGTCACTGACAGGTGTCGCAGGTTTTGCAGAATTTGGCCATATCGGATTGCATGTTGTCCCACCAATAATCATTTTCCAGCTTGTTCACTGTCTTGTCCTCTTCAAAGTGGCCACCTGGACCGGTATCGTGGCACTCTTCTAGCAGCATTTGGTGGAGTTCGTTGTGCAAGGGAACAACCACTTGGCGAGTGAAACAACGTCGCCAGTAGGGTGCGTCGAACCAGAATTTCATTTTATCATATCCGCTGTGCTGGTTGTAGCCTCATGCAAACAATCGCTTCAGGTACGGATCTCGCTGTAGTTGTAGAGTTTCTACGTCAGCCATGAATTCTGGTCGGCGGCTGAGTGCGACCGCCGGGTTGATTCTACATGGCCGGTACTCAATTTTGTAATCAAGTCTGGATTTAAGGGACTCCATCCATTGGATTTGATGTCAGCTGAGATTTGGCTGCATCTTCAAACATTTAAGTGCGTGGTGGTCGGTGCGCACGATACATCTTGTTGAGCTCCTTTTTCAGCTTGGTCAGCTCGTGATCGCTTATCCGATAGGCACCTCGGATGGTAGGTCTACTTCTTGGCTTTGGTTTGATGCGATGGTTGATGTCTCGCTGAGGAGGTGAGGTTTTTGGGAGTTTGTCAAGGGCGATGTTCGCAAACTCCTGAATGAGGGATGCGAACTCTTCCTTTACCACCGCAATCTTTGTCGAAGCCGATAAGGTTGATGAGGCCGATAATGAGTCAGTTTCTGTCACTATCTTCTTTCATTAGTTCAAGATGTATGAGCCACGCATGAGCTCTTTGTCGAAAACAACATTTGGCCATGGTAAGCGGTATCAGCTGCACCTGTTGTCACTTTTCAGCTTCCACGACCTCCTATACTGCTTCCACCTGTGCTGCTTCCGTTGGCGGCTTCCGTCTCGCACGCAAAAGTTGTCGTTTAGCGCTGTCAATCTCCACGTAGATATTGCCGCTATTCCAGTCAACCTGCGGATTGTGCAGGTATAGGAAATCTTGTCCAAGAACGATTATGTGAACGCTCATCGGACAAGACCTCCATACCATTACATATTGTAGACCCACCAGTTGTAGTTGTAGTGTTTCTCGGAGTCGGCATATTTGTAGTCTCCTATTGAAGTTTTTTCCTTCAAACACCCTTGGTTTGGTGTGCAAACCCAGCTTGCAAGCCATGCCATTTATTGCTAAGCTATGTGAAGCTCCTCCATCCCATAGTGCTGGTACCGTTCTGCAAATTCTGCATCCTTGAGGTTGAAATTTTAGCAGTATCGTCGTTTGGTTGTCTACATACCCCTCGTCGAACTTTGTGATCTTAAACACCCTCTGCAGCGATGTATGCCGTTCAGATGGACAATTGTTTGGTGCAGATTGCACCTCACGGACAAGAGTTGTGCCTTTTACTCCTGTCCCTTGCCGTTTCCTGACTCGTTTTTCTGCGACTTCCCCCCTCCTTTTTCGACAGCTGCTTGCTCCGACAATCTTGACCTTTCTGAAGTTGCAGCAGGTTTGCATATCTCTGTGGTCAACGGCGTCCAATTCCATCGGAGTTGAGTGGTTCGTCAGCTTGTTTTTTCTATTTCCAGGATAATTGTGGTGAGGATGTCGCCAGTCATAGGATTCCTGGATCCAAGCGTTGTAGTTGGTGATGTCGATCCTTTCTGTTGCTACAATCATCCGCGGTAAGTTGTTCTAAATTCCAAAAACAGTGATTGTTTGGCTGATGTCTTGCTTGAGGCCGTTTTTGTAGTGAAAATAGAGTTCGTCGGGGACGATGTCTACTTTGGTGATAATCTCGTAGAATCTCCTCATATACTCTGCCATGATGGAATGCTGACGAACACGCTTGTACCGTGCGTCAGACTTATCGTTCATTCATCCAAAGCGTGCAAGCGTCACGCACGAAAACTTGTTCTAGTCGGTAGGTGGCTTCAGCGCGTCTTGCCATTGTAGGTTGATCTGCTCCAAGGGTAGAACACCTACGGTCGGTGATGTGAGATGGGCGCCATGAGCCGTCGATGATGCTCCACCGGTCTCCTACTGCGATTAGATGGTCTTTAGATTGGATAACCAACTGAACGCCCTTCCATGCAAAAGCGCGGTCGCGAGGTCAATTTTCTTTTGATCGTCGTTGACCCTAGCAGCTTTGAAGTACACCTCCAAAGTCATCAGCCACATCCAAACCGTCAGTCCCTTTGAGTTTGTAGGATCAAACAGTTCTGGTGGAGCCAGAATAACTTTGGGTTTGGTCAAGATTTGGGGATTTCTCTCAATGAGCACTGCTTCACGCGCACATGCGTTGTGAAGAGCCTCCATCGCGACGTTGAGTTGCTAGAGCAGGTGGCTGTTGATTCCCTCGAGTGCAAAGTTTTTGTAATATTCGTTGACTAGATGATCTATGTCGTAGAGGTTGTCATGTGGCTCCCACTTGTTTTGTATAGCAATGTAACCGTGGCAGGTAACAACACATTCTGCCATTTTCCATGGCATCAATGTCCGAGGACATCCTTGATCGCATACTCTTTTTCCTTGTCAACTTGAAATGGAGGTAGAGAAGTGACATTTTGGCTAGGGAGTTTCTCATCGGGGTCCCGGTAGTGCTTCAACTTGCCGGCATGGAAAACTGGATGAATCATCATCATGTCAGAAAACCACGAGTGAGTGATGATGGGGGTTCGAATATGCTCAATCTCAAGTGGTCCCAACTATAATGGTTTCAATTTCGTAAATTCTTAGCTGTGTATTTTTTTTAGCTGAGTAGGATGCCATCGCTAGAACTGAAGATGTCATTGCTATGATTTTGAGGTGCTAGTTGCTTCATTTTCATTTGCTTCTTTGAAAGTGTTTAACGTGTCTCCTCCCAAATTCTAGAGGGATCGCAGCGATGGATATCAACTGCAAGAATTTTAACTTGGCTTGGAAATCCAACTGGTGTATCAGGAAATTTGGTGTTCACCACCCTGAAAAAGATTGTCTGTGACGGTGGAAGTCAAAAAATCATATGCAAGTTAAACGGCTAGGAGTTTTATTGCCCAATCTATCCTACAGATCGAACAATGAAGTGCAAATGATTTTTTCAAGAGTTAGATTGGTCTGCCCAGTTTTCCCTTCAATTTTAGGATGGAACGCCGTTCATAGTTGTGTCCGACAACCATAGCACACCATTTGTTCGTACCAGAAATGCGAGAGAAATTGCCATCACTGTCACTGATGATGAAGAGTACAGTACTAATATGTGGAGGTGGTGGTGGATATGTTTTTGTAAAAACATCTCCACCACCACCAGGACGGCGTCATGGCCATTTGGAACATCTTGTTGAAAATTCCATGCTGATGTCAACCCATGACTTTGTTGAAAGTAGATGTTATAGAAGTCCACGTGGCCTCGTGGGGCAAGATTTGAACCACTGACGTGTGTCACGCCATTTGCATAATGCTACTAGGTCATTGAGAATCTAGTCCCACCTGTAGTACTTTGCTAGTTTCTTGAGTGTGTTTTCCTCTCCAGAATTTCTACCTGAATCAGTGGCACTCCTAAAAAAACATTCTTTGGAGCTCCTTATCTAGTGGTATAAAGAATTCTTGAGTGAATCGCCGTTTCTAATATAGGTCATTCAAACAAAAATTATGTCGCATTGAAATCCTTGTAATCTTCAGTGAAGAACCTCGTTAGGTAGGGGTCTTACTTCAGTATAAACATGTTAATCTGGCTCATCAAGTCTGGTCATCAACTGAGAGCATCTATATGAATGATTTTTCCATGCCGATACTCAATGTCCTTATAAACGTTGGACTCAAAGAACTTTGGATTTGGTTCAGTTTTGACAAATTTGATTGCATGATAGTCGGCATAATCAACACACTATCGGCATTCCAGATAGAACCGCCACGTCTTAAATAAGTGTATGATTTCCTCCTTGAATAAGTGTATGATTTCCTTCTTGTGTACCGCGTACTTCAGCTCTACTCCGTGACCGGTTGTTCTCCACCGCCATTGTATTACATGGGAATGGATCCAATTGCTCAATCGGATGTGTTGGTGGCCGTGATGTGGTCCACATTTAATTTTACCAACCATAAGGCTGGCAAGTAAATAAAGCCTTACCCATGAACCCTTCTTGTTCTCTATCTCCCCAAATTCACTCCATAGTTTTACGAGTGAGATGAAAAAAGGAGCGGTTAGTCAGGCGTAGTGGTTGCTGAATCCCAAAATACCAAGATGTCCTGAAAATTAGTGGGAATTAACCAATCAGTGACAGCCTCCACATTCTTTAGGTCCATGGGTATCCGTCTACCGCCAACGATGTGGCAAAAAAACTCAATCGAACAACAAATATTCTCGTGTACACCTTGCTCTTGCTCTCACTCTATCCCTCGTCCTCGCTTACCATTGCGAGCAAGGAGGACGAGTGAGGGCAAAGGCACGAGGCCACAGGCCTCGACCATCAAGGCCGCGTGGCCTCCCAGCCGCCGATTGAGTAATCAGCTCAATTGGAGGTCAGCAAGTTTCCGGCTGACTGCCGGCCGGTCACCTTGGCAGCCGCAGGCCGTCTAGCTGGCCAGCAGCCATCTGGCTAGCAGCCTACAAAGGGCTGGCCACTGGCCAGCCCTCGCTGTTGCGAGGGGTTGTGTCCAACCATCCCTCACTTTGGCGAGGAGGGAGGGCCAAACCAGCCCTCTTGCAACACTCCTTCCAACTTATTGTGAACCGTCTCGGTTGAGAAAGAACAAGTAGGAGTGTCAGATAGTGATTCGTCAACATTGTGAAAGAAAATTACTTATTTCAATCACCAACAGAGCACGAGCATGTGCATGACACTTGGACCTAAGCTTCAGCTTGTTGGTCAACAAGGCTAGCGTCCACGCAGATGCTAGAGCATCTACGTGACAGATATGTTGGACGTCCCTAACCTCTTTTGGTCGCTGTCCATGAATGTTGCCCAGCACGAATGTTGTTCATTATTGTCGCATTCAAGTGGTGCCTCCTACCATGCATCAATCAATGCGGGCTGCCAGCTACCTCAAGTTCTCATTGAATACCCTCATGGGCAACCAAGATCCGGGCTCCCATGAGTTATACTCAGGTCCACAACCGGCTCAATGAATGAGGCAATCCATATCAACCTATGCCAGAAGCGTTCGCTCTCAGTGCTTGAATGAGCCAAGGACCCTGTATTGGCCGTCAATAGCAAGAAACATTGGTGGTGGCTCAACGGTTCCTTCTACCATGCATGGATCCAGCAAACTTACATGATATATGACATGTACCTTAATGTTCGGTAAAAGCAACAGTTGGTATGCTACTGGCACGATGTGTGTAACAATGAGAAACGGTCAAATCCACTTTGGTAGACGTTTTCTCGCCCCTTACGACTTCTTCCAAAGGTTCTCATTACTAAGCAACACCTTGTTGCTGATGTCAAATGAGACCTCAAGGTGACTTTTATTGTATATGCCCTTTTTTGCTGAGCTGCTTGAAAGTGACACTTCGCATCCTACAACAAGGAGTGTATACTCAACAAAGGTTTGAACAAAAGGAACATGTCCTTTTTCACTCTCACTCTTCACCAATGAACAAGGCACCACTAGATGCCGACCAATATTAAACAAAAACAGTGTGAACTGATTGGACTTGTTCACTGAGTTGCTCATTGCAAACTCCGTTGGTGCTAATCCACCATGGCTTGGACTTTTCATGGATCGACACTGCCTAACATTTTCTGGACACAGATAATCCACCACGGCTTAAAATTTTCATGGATCAACGCGGATACCCTCCTTGCTGATTACTTTTCCTTAGGTACTCAATTAAAAGATGCACAATTACTTTGGCAGTGAGTTGCAAATGTCGACAAAATTTCACCCTCCAACTGACAAAAAAACAGAGCCTTCTTTGTCTGGTGATTGTCCACAATAGCCACAATGTGCCACTAGTTCTTGAAGATCTGTATAATTCATAGTCCATACCAATGATCCTTGCACAATGGTTCTCCTATCTAACCGTTTTGTGACTTGTGCTATGATTATTCAACATTGACCGCACACGGTGAAACATTGTGGTCAAGGTCAGTGACATATGCCTACTTTGGCTGGTCAATGTGCATGGAAGCCACACCGTGCCACTAGTTACTGAAGGTCTTTGTACTTGATAGTCCATGAGATCATCTTGTGCAAACTTGTACTTGCTCATTTTGCACAGAATTTATGTTCCCAAAGGATCGTAAGGACATCAAGAAGATGTACTATGAGCTCTTACATTGATTTGGAGAAAATCAAGATATTGTCTAGGTAAACTAGACATTTGGTTCATTTCTCCTAGGAATGTTGACAGGGAGTTTGTTAACCTGGAGCATATACCTGGAAATAATGATTTCCCATGTGCGTTAAAAACTCTACTTTGAGCACATCATCTTCCGTGATGTGGATCTCATGGCACCGTTGAGAAATATCCAATGAAAAAAAGAAACATTTCCCTTGGAGTTCGTCAAACAAGTCCTCAATGCGTAGAATTGCAACCTGCAAATTAGGTCACCAAAGAGAACAGCCTGCTGAAGAACAGGCCAGATTGTGCACCCAATGTAACTGTGCGTGCATGCATGCACGCCAGCCCGAGGCACGTGAGACTTGTGGAGATGCGTGGCTATGAGGCTCGCCGTGTAGTCATGCCACCATGATGTAGCAGCCAGCAGGGGTTGCCTCTCTCCAGTTAGTCACCTGCAGCCACGAGGTGAGTGTACAATGAGGCCACAGGTCACCGTGTGGTACTGACACAAAACCAACATCCTTGACCTTATTGCATTTAAGTTTTAGCCAGATTTTGCCTTCATTGTCTGTCCCTCACACTTACAGCTCATGGCAACTTTGCATGGACCTGTATGCCCGATACCAATGAATTCTGTGTGACCAATGCTACGTACATGTGTGCCACAATAAGGTATGGTATCAGAAACACTGGTTGACACACATCATCTGCAAACCTGATCATGCTGAGAATCCAACAGCGCACACAACTGAATAGTGTAGCAAGACGCAGCAAGTGCAAGGAGTCAAGTAGGGCCAAGACAGGCCATGGATTGCTTGACGGGATTTAGAACGAGCGAAGATCAAGTATGTATGTCACAGACGCACGAGATGCTACATGACGGGTACCAAGCGAGCAAGCAGCGAGCTCGCTCTAGCTCGCTACCCTCGAGCTGTGACTGGTTGAACCACATGTCACCAAGTCAGAGAAAACATAAAACCCTGTCAAGCATGCTAGGAGTCAAAGGAGAAATAAGCTTGGACGAGCACCCAGCTCAACGGGCAACAGCACCAAGCCCGAGTGGCCACGTAAATCAGGAGTGATGAGTCATGAGGTCCCGTCACCATGGCGAGGCCGTCAGATTAGCCGTCTCTCTCCGGTTAGTCACCTACACCAATGAGGTGAGTGTGCAACGAGGCCAGAGGTCACCACGTGGGAATTTCACACACACCAACACTCCCCCATGACCCACAGCCGACACTGACTCAGACGAGCTCGGTAACAACACAGATGTCACGCGGCGTGACACTCAACAGAACTGTACACGAGCATCGGCACAACACATCAACCGGGAGTATCACGAGGGCACAGCAACCCAATGGAGTGAACTGCAGTCTTGAAGACATTGCTGCTCAGTGCCTTTGTGAGGAAGTCAGCGCGCTGCGGTTTGGTGTCAACCCAGACAATCTGGACATCGCCTGCAGTCACACGCTCACGCACAAAATGGTCTTCTACATTGATATGCTTTGTGCAAGTGTGATGCATTCCATCATGCTCTGCAATGGCTTTTGTGATTTGATTGTCATAATATAGAGGGATCCAACGGATGGGAACACGCAGCTGCTACAACAAAAAACACAGCCAAACACTCTCATAGGTCCCTGCCCCGAGCGCAACATACTCGGCTTCAGTAGAGCTGCATGCCACATAGCCCTGCATGCCACTCTTCCATGAGATAGTTGTTCCACCGACAAGGAAGACATAACCATTGCGGCTGCGAGCATCTGCATCATGCGCCCAGTCACTGTCAGTGTAGCCATCAACGACCACTGAGGGTTGTGCCCGGTAGCACACACCGACTCATGCAGTAGAGAGTGCATACTTGACGACCCGCAACGCTGCCTCCATGTGACGTGCCCTCGGGCACGGGCAGAACTGACCAAGGAAGTTTATGGCAAAGGCGACATCTGCTCTGGTCGTAGTGTCCAAGCACATCAGGGATCCTGTCACTCGCAAGTAGGAGGTGACATTCACCTGCCCCCCCCCCCCC
>SZWC01004495.1:110809-120933 GCA_023375785.1 Penium margaritaceum | reverse complement strand
TGAGCCGATGTAGCCTGGATGAAGTAGCGATGGGCCCAAGGAAGTAGCTGTAGTGACTCTGACAACTCAGAGAGAGCCACACGATCGAAGCTCGTAAAGAGCTTCACGTGGTCCAAATGCGCCCCCATCATGATGGTGTCGAGTGCCCACAACTGCGTCCCGCCACCGGTCCCAAGGCGCGTGTAAAGGCGCATCGCGCGCCTCCAGTAGTCAGCTGCAAGCTTCGTGGGACCCTGACAGAGGGAGTGCAACTCACGTAGTCGTGCCGCTCTCGTGGCATGGGTCTCTGCAGCGAGGAGTGCCAAGGCCAGCTCCCTCCCTTGACGTGGATCTGCTCCAGTCCCGGTCCCGGTCTCACCGAGAAAGGGTCGGAAGTCGACCACAGTCTTCCGCGGCATGGCGTAGATGAGACCCCGCATCGCTTTTGCTGTTGTCTGGACCTGGTGAGCGTCGCGAGTCTGGTACTGGCTGTGGTAGTATGGCCAGACACCCTCAGAATCGGCCCACACCTAAAACAAGGTCTCCCAGCAATCGAAGCCCTCATCACTATCGTAACGGGGTGGAGGTGTCTCAAAGTCCTTTGGTCGTCGCTCCGTGGGGAGGGTGACCTCTGGCTCGGGAGACGGTGGACGGGGTATGGGGAGTCCACTTGTGAGAGAAATGCCACCAAAGGTGAACGCTGCTGAACGACGTGGCTGATCCTGACGGCGAGAGGGTGGCAGAGTGGGAGGCTGTGATCCCAAACGTAACTCACGGATGCGCTCCTCAAGCACACGAATCTCGTGCTCGCGTGAGTCATCCTCAATCTCCTCCTCATCCCAGGAGTCCACCTATGAGGAGTGATGCTGAGGCCGCGGCGTTGTGTAGGGTGTAGACTACTGAGCAGATGGTGCAGCTCTAGTAGATCCTCCAGGTGGCTGCTGTAAAGCCATCGAACGACCCCGTAGTAACTCTGTGATCTCCTGCAATGCGTCGGACTGCCTCTGCTGCTGTCGGCGCATCTCGTCCTGTGACCGACGAAGCTCGTCGATCATGCGGGACTGCGACCGCGGACTCATAACGCCCGAAGAGGAGGAATAGGGGTCAACGAGTCCTTTGTCCTTGTCACGGACCGGCGCCATCGCAATGCTCAGTATGGGGCCGAACGTAAAAAATACTCCAAACAAGAAACTGACAGCGTTTCTCGAGGAGTTGAAACGTCTACAAACATTGACGTTTTGACCCCAAAACTGCTAACGTTAGCACGGTGTACGATGACGTCAACGTTATTTACGCTAGCAAAAAAAACGCTAGCGTTTTTTTGCTAGCATTTTTACGCCAGCGATTTTTTTTATTTTTCTTATTTTGGAGGTCACGCAAACCCCGCGTGACCGGTGGGGGTGACCTCGTCACCCCCTACTCGCGGCTGCGCAGGCCTGCGTAGTGCAACGCAGGCTTGTGCAGTGCTGGGCAGTTTCTACGCAGCTGCGCAGCACTGCTGTGCAGCAACAGTGCTGCGCAAGCTAGCCGCTGCTGCTGCAACGAATCTGCTGCTACGCTACTGTAGCCGTTGCCGCTGCTGCAATGCTGCTGCTGCCGCTATTGCTGCTGTCGCTGCAGCAACTGCAATGCTACTGCTGCGTTACTGTTGCTTCGCTGCTGCTGCTGCGTTGCTGGTACTGCTTGCGGCTGCTGATGCCGTCACAGCTACAAGCTACTGCCGCCGCTGCGCGCTGCCACTGCTCAAAGCCGCCGCCGCGAGCTGCTACTGCGAGCTGCTACTCCTTTTTCTTTTGTACACGCTGGCAGCCAAACACGGCTGCTGCTGCCACCCGGTGCTGCTGCTGTGGGCCGGCGTAGCTTCTGGATCTCGTCACTGCCGCAGCTCCACGTGGTACGGTGGTGGCGATTGCATGGTGACGTCGCTCCTGCCAACGTGGGCTGCGACGGGTCCCAGGATGTGGCGGCGGCGGTGACTCTCACTGATGCTGCCTGTGCTGCGACTATGCGGCGCAACTCGGCGAGAGGGGTCTTGTTGCTCTGATACCATGAAAAACTGCTAGGAAGCTTACTAACCTTGCTGCTGTTGATGTGGCAACACTGTCCAGTCAGCTAGCGCACTAGCAAGCAAGCAGGTGCAAGAAACAGCAAGGATCAGGCTAGGGAGACGTGGAAAGTCTCATAAGCTCCAATAGCTTAGTAGTGTAGAGAGACATGACAACTGACAAGCACACAGCATAAGTACCTGCCGCGGCACACGGCGGGTGACGCACGCGACAGTGTCAGTTTGTCCTAAAACCGGCTCAAAACCACTGTTTTGGCCGCAACTCTGTGCCCAGACATCCAAACGCAACACCGTCTGAACCTAGAGATGCACAATCTCAAGCCAAACGCTACGACTGGTCACACACACAAGTCCGGCATCGATCGGGGGACGGACAATGCAAAACATGCAAATCGGGCTCAAGAGCCAGTTCACCGAGAAAACTCTAGCACTTGCACAAAAACTGCAGAGCACCCCAGCAAGCACCTGGGACGTCGTGGCAACCGTCTGGCAGCTGCTGCTGGCTGGATCCACCAATCGTCAGTGCTCCGGCGCCAGCTGGGCCCGCATTAGGGATCTGCACGAGCATGGACACGATCGAGTGGTCACAGTATGCTGTACAAATGGACGGAAACAACTCACAACACAACCACTCACAACGCGACTCCACACGCGTCATTCGACGATCAACCCAATGACCCCAACTATACCTCAGTTCATAACTTTGCACTTGTATATATGTATACATACATATATATGTATGTATATATATGTTTGATCATTTCGACACTTGTCATTGAAGTACACTTACCACTCATTATGAATTGCTCAGGTATCCCACATTCTTAATCGTGTTCTGCCTCGTAACTTCTACCTGTTCACCATGTACGCTCCGTTCGGCGTATCATTTGGTATCAGAGCGTAGCAGTGTGGAGAGGCATCTGACTACCTAAGCCATCCGCAGGACTACCTTGTGTTGGTTTTCTGTCAATACCACACGGTGACCACTGGCCTCGTTGCACACTCACCTCACGATTACAAGTGACTAACTGGAGAGAGGCAACCCCTGCTGATTGCTACGTCGTGGTGGCATGACTACACGACGAGCCTCATAGCCAGGCTTCTGCACAAGTCTCACATGCCTCTGGCTGGCGTGCATGCGTGCACTCACAGTTACTTCGGGTTCACACTCTAGCCTGTTCTTCTACAGGTTGGTCTCTTCAGTGGCCTAGTTTACACGTTGCAATTTGACAGTGGGTAGTTTGGTTCAGGTCACCTAACTTGGAGTGTGGCGAGTGAGATCGAGCTCGCTGCTCGCTCGCTCGCCTCCTCCCCACCTGACGGCTACCACCTCATACCTTGTTACTTGTCATTCCTTGTTCTCTCCATCTGAACTTCCACGCAAACTGCCTATGGCTTCTGCCCTCCGTTGCTTGGTGTCTTCCCTACACTAGCCCAGCTGCTGCTTGCTTGTCTAGCACAGCAGCCTACTGGTATCAGAGCAGCGTGGAAGCAGGACGACGCATTGAAGCGGTGTCCCTCGATTATGTGACGAGTTCGCGGCAGGCCCTCTCGCCGCCCCACCCCGACCATCTCGCCGTTTGCACTCTTGCCTTGCTCCCGCACTCTGCCCAGGCCTTACCTTAGGGAGCACTAGGAAGCCCTAGGTGGACCGCCGTACTTGGCGGATTGCTGCCAACGCAAGAGAAGGAGGGGGGGGGCTGTCGTGCCTGACGGATCGCCACTGACTTACTTGGCGGAGTGTCGCCCACGGGCTGCACCTTTGCAGCCCAGGTCCTCTACACCTCTGCACCTTTGCCGTACTCCAGATCCGCCCCAACCCACGGCCTGAGCAGCAGCAAACACCATTGCAGCCGCTGCACTCACTCTACCGTACAACAGTCCTACACGCAGCTGCAGCAACTTCGGCGCCCAGCAACAGCAACAGCAAGCAGCATTACAGCAGCAGCACGCACGGTGCCATGCCACAGGCTTTTGTGCACCAGCAGCAGCGTTGGCGCCTTCCTGCAGCAGCAGCATCGGCGCCTTGCGGCAGCAGCAGCATGCAGCATTACAACAGCAGCACGCACGTTGTCGTGCCACAGGCTTTTGCGCAGCAGCAGTAGCGTCGGCACCTTGCAAGAACAGCAGCATCGGTGCCTCACGATAGTAGCAGCAGGCAGCATTGTAGGAGCAGAACGCACACTATCGTGCCACAGTCTTTTGCGCAACAACAGCAGCAATAGCGCCTTGCAGCAGTAGCAGCAACGTTGTCAACCTCAGCAAAGGCTGCAGTGCTGTGCATCTTCGCAGCAGCCGCCAACGACTGTCGCGATCAGCCCTGCAACTGCACCACCACGCACGTTGCAACCATGGTGGCAACTGCCTAGAAGCACTCTCTCTAGAGTAGTGTTGGAAGCTGCCGCGCATGCACCACCGCGATGGTGCACGCCAAACTGGCTTCTTCAGACGTGTCGGGTGCGGCATCGCGCGGCGAGCACCACGAGGAACAATTGGCGCGTCAGTCCCCGCCTTCGCCACCGGCTACGTGACAAAGCTCGGTAAGCCCTCCCTCCCTTGGTACATGTGGGGGGATTGAGCACCCGCACAACACCACTGCTGCGTCACCGCACTCAACCTGGCGTCAGGATGCGGTAGAGCTCGCTTGCACCTTCACACGTACCGCGTCCGCCGTGATAGATGCGATAGCTGTAGCTACTGCCACCTTTGCCACCGCAGCTAGAGCAGCACGCGCCCCGGCATCAACGTCAGCTGGCCGCACCGCTGAGTCCTACACTGAGGCGACCGTTGTAGCTGGACCATTGGCTGCGGCAGCTGCAGACATTAGGTCATATCTTACGCCATCCGCATCTGTTGTGGCTTCTGCAACAGCTTCTACAGCTTCTGCCGTATCCACTACAACTACGGCCATTTGCACTTCCACAGCCGTCTCTGTTATAGCATCCGCATCTGCACCCTCGGACATCACCACACTCGTCACAGCAGCCGTCATTGCAGCGGCGATCCTTCCGACCATTGGCGCCGCCTTCACCACAGGCTGCCTGGCACTGATTGTGCCATTTGCATCGTGCGTCTCTATGCTCTCCGCTGCAACTGCTTCCATTGTCCCACCTATTCTTGCTCTTTTGCGCAACCCGTCATACGCTTCGTGAGGTCTCCTGGTCTGCATCTCACTTCTCCTGCCCTTTGTCTCTTTTCTCTGTGGTGGCTTGTCTGTGTGACTTGGGTCGGGCTGTCTTGTAGCACACATCCACCTTGCCTAAGGCATTCCCAGTTTTCCCATGCCCACTGGGGCGGGGGAAAATCTGCCAAAATTTTCTCGGCAGGGTCCATTAGTCATCACCATGCCTGGTGACGCAAGTTGGTCATAGCTGACCTTCAGCGCCAGCTGGCCCTTGCTCGCGACGCTCAGCGTGATGCTGAAGAGCGTCTCAATTTTGCCAATGATAACCGTGCCGCCTTCGCAGATGAGGTGGTTGCGCTTGTGCTCGAGCGGTTGCCTGCTGCCTCTGTCCTGCCAACTGGCTCCTCTGCTAGCACCGGTGCCGGTGTCTCTTCCACCCCACCTAGTGCTAGCTTTGCCTCACACCCTACTGTCACCCCATCTGATGTCTCTCCTGCCGCAGTCTCTCGCCAACATGACTTCTTCTCCCAGCCTCCTGTCCTTTCTACTGGACTTGCCTTCTATTCCTGGGAGACCCGGTTTAATGCATGGACTTAGGGAGAATGTCTGTGGGAATACTACTTCCCTACCACACCTTCCTTCATCCCTGTTGCTGATGAGTCTGCTTGCGCTGTCCGCGCCCTCATTGTTGCTGCCCCTGAGATACTCGTCAACGATGTGGGCACTTATAATGCTGACCCCGCTGTTCAGTGTCTAGCTGACCCAGTCGGTGCGTACACCATGCTTCGTCGTCGCACGACAGTCACAGGTCTGGCGACGCAAAGTGCTCTCATCGTTCAGTTCAACACGCTCTTAATGCGTGCGGACGAGTCGGCCGACGCCTACTGGATACGCGGGCTCAAGCTGCTTCGCGAGCTTGGTGAGGCCGCACCAGGTCAGCTATCCGCTGTGCACACCATGGTCAACGGGTTGATCCCTGAGCTGTCCGACCGTCTCCATGATGTCAAAGTAGACAAGCTATAGCATCTTGCCTCCCAGCCTGTTCCACCCAAGTCCCCTCCGGGCGTGGGTGCTGAAAGGCTTGCAGCCTGGTGGACGAGCCTCCAAAACAAGCGCCTTCATCGCACTGTAGTCGTAGGGGTGGCCGCCGTCTCCATTGCCACCTCCACTTCTTCCTCCGCTGCTACATCGGCTTCGTCTCCATCCTCTTCTCCTTCCTCTTCTACCTCTACGGCTACTGCCCTTGCCTCCCAGGGCCGTGGACGTGGACGCGGTCATGGGCAAGGCAAGGGGAAGAGCAAATCTGCTGCGCCGTCTCATGTTCCTGGTGAGGTGGTGTGCTGGAACTGTGGCTCCTCTGAGCATTCCGCTCGCAAGTGCCCTGCACCCCCTGACAACGTCCGCCTTGCATGCGCCATGCATGCTCATTGGGCGCGCACCAGCAGGTCCTCCTCTTCTTCTTCCACTGTCAGCTCCAGCTCCAGCTCCAGCTCTACTTTGTCTGCCTGTTCCTCCCCAGCTCAGGCCTACCCCGCCGTTGGTGTCGCCGGCGTCCATCCGCCTGTCCTCTACCCTTAGATCTGGCCGCCGACCTATGGAGAGCCCGCCTTCGCGGGCCCACCTTCCTCAGCCTACATCCCTCCTCCGTGGATCGCCCCTCACTTGAGCACGCCTGCTCCATCGTCTACAGCCTCCGTCGACAGCGAGCGCCAGCTGGAGCAGTCTCTCCTCCAGCGTCTTCACCTTCGTGATCAAGGAGGTGAGATTGTGTCTTCGTTGGCCAGAGGTCTTGCCTGTCAGACTGACATTGTCCTTCGTGGGGATCCCCCGGGTCACGCCCTTGGGTTGCCATCCTCGTCTGTTCCGTGGGTTGAGCACTGGCAGTCTGTTGTTCTCCCTCATTACCTTGCTGCCTGTGCCTCATCCCCGCCCGCTGTCGGCACTGTCGCCACCTGTGGAGTCCTTCCCCGTGTCCGTGTCTCTGGTGGCTTCTGGGTGCTCTTTCAACGTTGTGTGTGACTTGAGCACCGAAAGGAGCAGCGTGAGTGCAAAATGCTTGTACGGACTGGCGGCAAGAGTGCAACCACAACCGTCACATGGAGGTCATCCGACAAGAATAGGCTCAGGATCTGGCGAGCAGAAGGATCTGTCCTTCCTGCTCTGATACCAGTAGGTAGCATTGGTTGCTAGGGTAAGCAAGCAAGCCATGAGATACGATGCCAAGGATCGGGACATGCTCACTTGATGATAGAATGCACTTGAAGCAACATGTGAGTAAGTCACAAGGTAGCGAAGTGATATGTGCCAATTGACTGGGCCACCCACGCGACGCCCATATGCCACCCAGGGATTGGACCCAATTATGGAGTGAACGAGCTATAGGTGGTTACTCACACGCCAGGATAAACCGGACATGTGGTACCGAGGGATGAGCAGCAACCTGGCATCACTAATCTGATTCATGCATGATAAGGAGACTCAAACCACATTGGCCACAAGCGTATGTGGATGCATGCATCCTTGCAAAATGTATTTCCCATGCTAAGATGTAAACGTATGAAACATGTAGGCTTTAATCACTACAGGCCAGCTCTTCACAAATCTGATGTTGGTGCTGTGACCACCACTTGAGAACTTGATTGCAGGGCCACTGCTGTGTGCTCCATGATGCATCACAGTTTTGTACCCGAGAGCTTTCATCCTGGTCATTCACCTGGATTAAATCTGTGTGTGTGAGCAGATTCAAGAGGTTACTTGTGTGTTACACCCACAACCAACAACATACGTGCCAGCAAAGCTGAATTATGGCAATGGAAATCACACTGATTGCTACCGAGGTTACTCCGCACTATCACACGCCAAATTCTTCTCCCATTGTCCAGCTGGTGGCCGCCACAATCACCAGTCATCATGTGAAGGCGCATTTCTCTTGCAACATCCTTGTGGCAATGTCATGCACTGATTGTTGCATCATTGGAGGAAGCATTGCAATGCCCTTTCAAGTTTCACTGTTGCATGAAGATGAACAGTACAGAGAATGATGTAATGTGTCACGATGCATGAAGAATTGTGAAGCTTCTGGCTTGAGAAGTGAAGTGTGTGAGTGAAAGAGGGAAATCAAAAGAACCACCAGCTTCTCCACGTGAGTGACAAACTGCGTTAAGGAGGCCGGTAATGTTAGCCGTCTCCCTCAGTTGAACCGGTCACGTGGATCAATGCTAGTAACCACCAACTTGAGCCACAAGAAAACTCTTGCAACACAATCCCTAGGAGTAGGAACCCAGGCTAACTCCCAGCACTTGCATAATAAATAAATGGTAGCAACACAGCATGCAGTTCACGAGTGAGAAGAGTGTCGCCGCAAAAGATCTCGAGCACCATTTTGTGTTACCTAGCATCAAGAGAAAAGTTGCGACTTTGAATTTCTCTCTCTTTTCTGAACCACACAGATTTCAAGCTTGTCTTAAACTTGTCAACTCAGTCATCAGGCTTCACATTCCTTTGCTATATCCATCATGCAAAAACATTGTAGCTGAGTTGCAAGTTGACTAATGCAAATATGGCATGCTCATTAACGGAGTGACGCCCGTAATGGGCTCACTCACCATGCAGACACTAGCTCCAACTCAGAGACATGGACAGTACCATGGAACTCAATGGCAACAAGCGAGTACCCACGGACAGTGCCGGACTGAACATCAACAATGGCACTTGCGAGTGCATCAAAACCAGTGGGGAATACATGGAGAACTTGGGCTTGTGAAGACGAGGGCTCAGGAGCAGCATACGTGGTAGCACACTCTGACTATGATGGTTGGAGCCGGTAGCTACAGGCAGCTTGTATTTATTCTTCCATGTGCATGTTAGGTGAGTGAGGAAAGTAAGGCCTCGTAGAGAGATCCCCGCCAGACACAAAACACCATTCTCTGAGACATCTTGACCTTGTTACAGAGTGTGCAAGGACTGCGACAGACTCCACCTGACGTAGCCGGATCTACACTGCACGGAAATTCAACTACATCCACTGGCTCTACCAGATAGCAACATGAATCTGAGGAGCAGGATTGAGATGATTAGGAGGTAGATATATGGAAATGAGAGATTTGAACGCAGCTGGATCGTCTACACCTCGGCCAAAAAGGCACACCAGCATCTTCATCAGTAGAACTATTGCTTCAGACTCCCTCGAGACAAGTGACTGGCTTCTCCTTTGGCGGCCTGCCCATTCCATGGATGCCCACACTAGTGCCTGAGGTTGCCCTATGCACACAGTGTTGACCGAAGGACTTTGAGGCCTCGCCACCCCACTACGATGGTGATATTGTGTTTGACTATTGAGAGGTAGTTTTCCCAATGCGGACTAACAAAGTGGAGATGTGACCTTATTACCTGAGCCATTCCCAGACCGTTGACGCCCACCAGACTTAGAAAGCAGTGAGATTAATGTGTGTTCTGCTCTACGTCATTCCCTAGTAGATGTTCAAGGACTTATCCTTTCTTGGATGTGACTGGGATGGGTAATGGGGCCAACCCTCACCGCGGATGGGAGTTGGCCCTCAACTTATCTTCTACAGAGACACACACCACAAGGACTATCCTCCTTAACGAGTTCTACTCTTTGTGTCTGGGAGTTTCACTGTTAGCAATAGCATACTGGTGTAAAACGATGTGCATATTTAGCCAGTTGGACACAGGCTGAAGGTCACAACTCTAGGCAATTAGCACCATCATGCTCAATGCGCACATGGAGTACACTGTCCTCTTCACCTTCTTCTATCGACCCACCCTAGAGGAGCTTTCTGAGTCACTTGAGCTGCTTCCTTGGGCCAAGCAGTACTATCTACAGCAGTTGGAAGCCAAAGAGGCCGCTCAAGCATATCAGGCAAGTCCCTTGATAGCGATGATGATTGCATCTCTCACATTCTCTCTCTCTCTCTCTCTCTCTCTCTCTCTCTC